>JAOWBR010035755.1:0-15976 GCA_028571145.1 Dionaea muscipula
TGTCATAAATGTTGTCTCTTTAGCCTGCCCGTAAATATATATATATATATATAACATCATGTTTGAACCATCCTGGATTACCCCTTGATCCAACCAGGATATTTAATCAAGATGTCTATCAGCAATCAACCTGCATTCTCAGGAGCAGAGATTTTTGTATCAGTAGTTTCATCAGCACTGTTCATTACAGAGATTTTATTTGTTGGTTCATTTATTTTGACAGTTAGTTTTATGCTTCTACATTGTGTATGAGCTGTGCAAATCCAGGCTTTCTTCACGTTTCATGGAATTATAAAATTTGTTTCGTGCAAGTGTTCTTCAACATCAGAACCTACGTTCAACCGAAAGTCATTACAATCTAGAATATGTACTCTTGACGACCATTACTACTATGGCTACAGTCGCAGCTGCACCAAATGGAGCGTAAATCTATTGATGGCATTGTTGAAATTGCCACTCAAAGCAAGCAAGTGATGATCCAATATTTTTTTCTTTTTTTTCCCCCGCTTTCATTTTCAACTGATGGGTTTTACATACAAGCTCTTCAGCTCCTGCCACAGGCAAAAGAATGTGTCATATGTATCATCGTTGTAACTGCCTTGCCCGGCTCCCGATACAGCAATGAGTGTCTTCAGCCACTCTTCATGAAGGCTTGAGAACTCTGATCTCCTTTCACTTGGCCGGAAGCTTTCCCCTATCATCCGCTCCATAGACTGGCCTGCTCTTGAAGCAATTTCAACGACTTCCTTGGGTATCCCAGCCATAAGTGCGACTTGCAGTCCATAACTTCCAGGGCATGCCCCAGAGTCGAGCCGATAGAGGAATACCAAGTCACTGTCACTTTCAGAGGTGTTGGACCTCCGCTCAAAGGTACAGGCCATGTGTTGGAGATTAACATAAGGATGAGAACCGAATTCCTTGGTTAGTGGATGATAATGCGTGGCGAAAAGTAAACGACAATAGACCTTCTCCACAAGATGACGAAATACCTGCAGAAAGTATAGTGGAAGGTTTTTCCATCTAATCAAACATCCTATCAAAAGATTGAAAAAAAAAAGGACATGGAATAAATCCATTTTGAGCATATAGCTGCAGAAGTATCGATCAGTACCCATTTTAAGCGGGACAAAGTTCTAGAAGCTTCACCTTTAGATTTCAACTTCAAGAGCTAGTTCAACAATACGGAATCAAGCTAGCATTGATTAGTGTGTGTGTGTGTGTGTGTGTGTGTGTTACTATTTATGTTTGTAGCATCATTATATGGGAATCGGATCCCCTCCAACCTTTTGGGCAAAGTAGCCTGGACATCCGAGCATTCTTGAATTAGCAGTCAGTCTTGAGCGAGTTCCCACTTCTTATTTATCAGCATAAACACCACAGAGTAGTTCTTAGGTGGAAATTTCTATTTGCACCACATCATTAACTCATGCCACCCGTATTATACTATTCGATCAGTCTAATCGAACCATTCGATCAGTTTGATCAAACAAAAATAATTTAGAATGCGGTGGCGTGAGTTAATGAAGTGGTGAAAATAACAATTTTCTTCTTCGGTGGTTAATGCCTTTGGTTCTCATACAAGTGGTGAACAGTAAAACTGATAAATGCCAGCGAGCTTGTTGATTTCCTTTTCTTTCTAATCATTCTTTCAATGTTTCACTCTCTGCCTTAATTTTATCTGCAAACCCCCACCCCCACCCCAAAAAAAAAAAACAAAACAAAACAAAACAAAAGAGAAAGAAAGAAAGAAAAGGAAACAGATAATAATTTGCAGCAACAGATGACAAGAAGGAAATTTTTGTGACAAAGAAATCTTACAGCATATGCAATGGCATAGCCATCAAAAGTGCTTGTACCACGACCTAGTTCATCAAGAAGGACAAGAGAATCCTGTGTCGCATTTTGAAGAACAGATGCTGTTTCTGCACATTCTACGTAAAAAGTACCTGCAGCATAATGATATTGGTGGTTAAGGTTGAAATTTTAGAACTCTCAAAACTATAGCTTGCTCTCCAAAAGGAATACAAAGAATTCATTTCTTAAAGAGCCAAATTACCAAGAACTCAAGATAAAAGATTAAAGATTCCAGCTTCAACATTGCAGATCACATAGAGACAGAATTACGATTCCAGCTTCCACCACTCAACATTGCATGTCACACAGAAATAGAATTACAAGACCTCCCTTAAAAGCTACAACCAGAACAGTGAACAAGATCACTCATTCTAATGACAATTATCTTCAGATTTGTACTTAAATTTCAAGAAAAAGTGAAAAAGAAATCAAGTTGACTAGGGGAGTGACGATTACATAAGTTCCCTGTGCCCAAGAACTTTGATTTCAACTTTTGAATTAACATTGGTTATAATGTTCCAGTATAGTTACACTTTTTTTCCATCAACATTGCAGTTTACTTACCGACTACAATGGTGAACTACCCAGGTCAGCCTAGACCTAGCAATGGTGATAGAGCAAGGGGAAGTAAATGGAAGGAAATCAAATTTAAAACACTATCAGGTAAAGCCCACTGGAAACTCTCAATGAGCTCCTGACAAAAGGCATGGTGGCTCAGGCCCATGGGGATTAGATTGCATGTTTCTGCACATAGGCTCTGGGAAGAAGAGCAGGTGATGCATGTAACAGGAGTCTAAGTATTAAGGTAACAAACATGATTTGAGGTGAAGCCAAACTAAGATAGGAAAAGTGGAAAAAGGAAAAACAATTGGTTTAAAAAATGCAAGAGGTTAAAAATGTTTGTTGGGCAGCACAGGCTCGTTAAGGAAAGTTGTTTTCCTAATTGTTTTTAAATAGAAAAGGGATCTAAGGTCTTTCCTTTTAACAAAAGACAAAATAACAAAAGGTTAAACTGTAAAAAAAAATCTGGAGTAAAGAAAATGGAAAAGCTAAAAGCTAAACAGAAACAAGTTGCCAACAAGGCTCTACTACCTCAAGCTTTTGGGCCAACCGGCCAAGTTCAGCTCCAGTACACTAATAACCCTCACTGCCATACTCCAGAGTCAGCCTAAACCTGACAAATTACAGGGAGAAAAAAGCTACATTTCTTCCTTTTCTTCATTAGGGAACTAGAGAGAGAACATTGTCACTGAACCCACTTGCTCAACCTTATGATAGAATGCCTAAAAGATAACTTTGATTTCTTGTTGATAAACCAAACTGTGACTAGCTCTCAGGTCAGCTCCATGATCTTCTGTCTACATTTGGATATTATTCTGCTGTATATCTTGCTATTATTAGAGTCCTTAATTTTAGCCTTTTCATAGCTTGAGATTTACTCAATTGTAACCATAGCTCCTCTCTTATATATATTGTATTGTCATCAATCACAATGAATACAATCAATTTTAAATCTTCAAACCTTTCACTTGTCACACCTCATCGCGTGAATGCCTTTTGAAATTAATGTGTGGGTTGTGTACAAATGTACTTTCACCATATGGTAATACATGGGTTGGCATGGTTCCAGCACATGACCACTACCTTGGCTACTATGTTGATGGTGAACCCACTCATCTGAAAGCTTAAGGTCAACATGTCAAGGAACTACGATTACATCTGACAAAATATGATGGAGTATGTCGACATTGCAGAATGCATCAGTGCATACTACAATACTACCTCATTGATCCTACCTCAGCCAAACAAGTAAGGTGACTATAAAAAGGTAACATGGATGTCTATGCCATACCAAGTTACACTATTCAAAATGACATTTTTTTTCTGAGTGAAGCTTGGACACTAGTGCAGTCATGGGATTTGGAAGGCATTATCAAAATGAAACGGTACCAGCATGTCTTGTATAATTGCTGATGGTAATAACTTACTTTCACCGCTCATGATCCTATCAGTGGCACCGAGCCTTGTAAAGATAGTATCCACCAGTGATAAAGTACACATATTGCATGGCACATAACAGCCCAGCTGAAAAAAGAGAGTTCAGGAAGCAAAATCAAATGGAGGGTTGAATCTGAACTAGAACAGATAAGAACACACAAATGGGAACTAGTAAAACCTAGACATTTTTGCAGCACAGCTTTTAGTTCACTGAACTAGCATACCTGGGCCAATACAACAGCCACGCATGCAGCTCTTAACAGGGTTGATTTGCCTCCCATGTTTGGTCCAGTCAACAGCAAAGCACGGGGGTGATAACCATCTGTAGCTTCACCAAGATATACATCATTTGGGACAGGAATTGCTCCATTTTCTGCAAGGGCAAAAGGATGCCACAAGCCCTTGATCTGGAGTACAGGTCCTTTGCTCGTTTCGGACTTAGATATTGGTGCGGAGAGGGGCAAAATGAGGGGCCTTGACATGGGTGCACTTGAATCACATGCAGCTATAGCAAAAGATCTGAGCACATCTACACAGTTGATGGTGTATATGATTTGAGACGATTCACTAATTCTTTCAACAAATAGTTCAATCAAAATACCAAGTGTCTTGGCATCTGATTCTGTTGCATCATGATCCTGGTATCATCACCACCAATAAGTTCTATTATGGTTATTCAAGATTAGTGCAGAATTCACCAAATACAGGAACTTCTTAATGGAACATTAAGAGTAATACTACCAGTAGCTCATAAAATACAGATTCTGCGGACACGACTCCATGGCCAGCACATTTATTAAGAATAATACAGCAGACACTGAAGTACTCGTACAAATACAGATGATTGAAAGGACCTCATTCTTTTCCTGATGCAATTTCATTTTCTTGGTTTGGTTCTCTTTCATGTGTCGACGCATAAATTCTACTGTTGATTCAATTGATGACAGAGAACCAACAGACAAGTTCAAGCATGGCAACCAGTTTTTTTTAACAATTCAAGAACTGTACAGAGCAGAAAGTTTAAATTACTAGTAGTTGCTTCTTTGACTAATGGTATATAGTATATAGTGGATTGAGAGAAGTTAACCTGATATTTAGGGAAATCACTATCAATGGCTGCTTCAAACTGAGTAAGAAACTTGTCAAATCCAGTATCACCATCAAGTACTGGCAGATCAAGAAGTTTCGATAGACAGGAAATGATATGTTCTTCTTTTGTTAACAAGACTAAAAGATCCAATGCAACACGTAATCCTTTAACAAGAGATCCAAAAGCTTTCACCTGCACCACAGAAACAAGCATTAGAATATAGCATTGTACCTCCTGAGGTCACTTTCTCTGTTCAAACCATGTCATATAATGGCATGTGGCCACATGTTTCACATGCTCAAAACAGTAAATTAACAACCGCTATAAGTTGAAATCCATGTACACGGCCAGTATGCATCCATATGTTAGTCCTCATCTATTATGTTGTATATTAATTAACCATGTGGTAACCTTGTGCAATGGCCTATGGCATATCAAATAATAGTTTCATTAATGCTTTTCCTGCCAACTCATAACAAGGAAAAGGGTACAACATGACATACAGGCTAACTTCATTGACAAAAAGACCATACCAAATACAAAAATTTCTCACTTTGTTCCAGGAGAAAAATTCAATACAACGGTACGGATGAGACAAGTTGAATAATCTGGCAATTTGCTGCAAAAATTGGCCCACTGCCATGAAGAAAAGTTGACATGATTTTCCACTCACAAGAAATGCTTCTTAATCTTGACAACAGTACGGATGAGACAGCAACAGACCAATTAAACAAAGTAAAGCTTTAACTGCTGATGTGGGCTGTTTGAATCATATTTCCTTTTCCAGTAACAGGACAAAGAAATCCTCTAGTATAACAGCTTTAGAAAACAGTTATGAAATCTGAAGCATATTGAAAAAAAATATAATATTTTCCTTCATATTTTTTTCAAAGATATATTCTTATTCTCGAATCCAACTTGAACCACATTAACTTTATATGGAGCAACATGTCATGTTCAGCTGACTGACCCTTTTTCCCCATAAGCAATCTTGTACTCAATTAACTAGTGAATCACTAGTATTGCAAAAATTACATTAGCAGACCAGACATCACCAGGCTCACCCTCTGTTTCAAGAGTTTCTTTCCCACTACAGGCAAAAGAAGTGTAGCTTCGGATTGCACACAAGCTTTCACCCGGCCAAGTAATCTCTCTATATCATGAACCTTTCGAAGACATTGACCCACAAGTATCATAATCTCTGGGTGCATCCTTAAAGCCTCTACTACATCAAGTCTGGAATTGATTTCTTCAACATCTTTTAGGGGATGACAAATCCAGTTCTTCAAAAGCCTCTTGCCGGAGGATGTTATGCATCTATCAAGATATTTGTACAGTGTACCTGGAACAAAAGCATTAAAACAGAACCAAACAAGAACTTCTGTCTGAAGGCTGTTAGCTGCTCCATTTAAGAGTTAAAGATTACCTGTCAGACCGCCATCTGCACTGTTACCAAAGACCTCAAGATTGACAAGTGTCTGCCCATCCATTCTTAAGCAATCCCTATACACTTGGTAAGGTAAAACATCTCCATTGCGTAGAACATCATCCAGCTAGACATGGTAAAAGTTGATTAGAAACGCTAAGCTAGATACAGAGCTCCAAGTGGTCAAACCAACAAAAGACAAAGACTTGGAAATTGTGTAAATAATCAAGAAAAGATAGAGAACAAAGAAAGGGAAAACACAAACATACCATTAACCTAGATAAATGGTCAATAAGACCACCCAGAGCACATAAAGTGACCTCATGATGTGTTACGCCATTGATAAGAAGATGCTCCATGCTGGCAAAGCCTTTAAAGTATCCATTTGACTGGATCACACGATTTATTTCTTCAGAGTCTAGAAACCCATTACCTGGTGGCACTGTTGTCATCTGCATTCCTGTGGATCCTGCAGGATTCATGTCGAGGAAAGATCATCACGGCAGGCCAATGAGGTATACCAGCATGAAACCTACCATTAAGTGATATAGGTAGCCTCTCAGCTGAAGGAACCTAAACAAAGATTTTACGAAACAAATCTAAATGACAAAGTATTCATCAACAAAAATCGACTAAACAGGGAGAGTAGGGAGTACCAAAACCATCTCAAGTCACCTAAACGATATGGAAGTCCATGTACGTAAATATGTGTGTTTATATGTGACTAACAACGTATTATGGCTTTTTGCATGCATGTATTGCAATTGCAGATTCTTCACAAAAAATCACTTTCTAATTTAACAGGTATTTTAAATACCTAAAATTCCAGTTCTCCATCTTAGGCTAACAAACTTCAGATTGAGGATCACATTGTCATTATCAATATCTCAAGATACTGAAATCAACACTTTGTCCAGACTTCCACTATCACTATTTAGACTTTTGGTTCATTTTCCATGGAGGATTAGCAGTCATGAAAAAGCAAGAAAATTCCATGCTATGAAGTACTTGGAAGAAAAGAAGATAGCAGGTGCAGAAAACAAAAATCAGAGATGAAAGCATGACTAACCCATTGATGAATACTTTTTTAGCGCTTTCTGAGCTTCTCTGGACAAACCTGTATGAAGTTAAAGTGAAGCATATGGAACAAATGTATTGCGTGTTGCAAAGAAGAAATATACTAGGCGCAGAGAAAGGGGGCACTCACCTCTACTTTCATATATTATTTCCTTGGGTGACACCTAACACAGCACATATTTAAATAGAGTAAGACCCTTGTACACATTCTGAAATGAAAGTGTAGACTTGAGCTTAAGAAATAGAGGACGAACTTGCATCAACAGTGCTCCAAAAGCAGCATAAGAGGTGTCATCAGTTACAGAACCAATCCAAACTTTCAACGCAGCACAATCAACAAAAGCAAACCCGAATACAATAGAGCCATCATCCAACGCACAGGATCCCTACATAAATTACATAGAAAATGCAAAAAAGGAATTCCTATAAATAAAACTTTGCAACAAAGCAACCTGAAAAGTGTGTATAACCATTACCAAATAACATAAATGAACTTACCAAAAAAATAACATAAATACAAACAAGAAAATGCATACCAAACTTGAAGAAATTAATTACTGTAAAGTTTTAGCTAATGCTTCATAGGAAAACCGAAGGCAGCTGCTTCACATAAATGATATTATGATAACAAAGAATAATAATCGATGTTTAAATGCAGCCTGCAAAGGGTAAGACCTCCATTTCAGTGTTGTCACAGGCTCTAGGCACCCTTAGGGCTGTGCAAAAAATCCCGGTAATCCGTGAAACCGATCCGATCCGTACCTTTTGGATTTTGTCTGTGGATTAATGGTTCGGACACAAATTAGAAAATTATGAATCTGTGACTCACGGTTCAAACACAGATTTCATTTTCCAATCCGCGGATTAATCCGATTCGATCAGTGAAAAATTTAAAAATAAATAAAAATAATAAAAATAATAACAAAACTACATAATTATGATTGTGTGTGTAAACGTGTGTAACAGTATAAGTGTGATACCCTTGTTTTCTTGTTCTACGTCAAAACTAAACATTAACCTTACTATTCACTCTTCTCCTTTCTTCTCAATATGTAACTTTGGCTAGAAAACAAAGGAAATCCCTCAACAAATCAACAATTCCTCAAATTAAACCACCGCTATTTGATAAATCTATTTTCCACTAGCTTGTTACTGCTATTTCTCATTGTAACCTGTGAATCGGAATATAAATGGATACTTTTTATAAATCTATTTCCCACTTATATTACAGGATAGATTGCATGGATGCGAGCTTCCAATTCTTTTTTTTATATATTAGTTTTATAAATCATGGATCAATCCGATCCGATCCGTGTACCGCAGATTAAATTTGTGTCAAAACCGTAGGACGTTTGGTTCGGATATGGATTGTATTTTTGAAAATCGGTGATTAACGGATCAGTCATTGGATTCTTAAGAATTCAATCTTATCTAGTCCACAAACACCCCTAGGCATCCTTATGGAACCAAAATTGCAATGCTTGAGGCACTAAGCGACTATACGATATACTAGGTACTCACAGTTCTTTTAATCAGTTAATTTTCTTTTACCATTAGCTAGAGATGTTTTACTTATCAAGCAATGTCATGCATTTGTTATACACTATAACTATTATTTATATTTTTGTGTATCATATTATATTACTCTATATTATTTTATATAGCTCAAACATAATCTTTTATTAAACTAGAGGAGTGCATATTTAGTAGCCGACCATCAATGAACTATATTTATCGAATCTCTATGTATGTACTCTAACAGATACATGTGGCCGACTCCACCTGATGAGATTTGGTCATGAGAATGAGAATGATGATGATGATGATGATGATGATTTTCTTTTACCATTCTGCTTTGTGTGGCAAGTTAAACCAAGGGAAAAACTTCAAAAATCACAACCTTCTAGCATCCACATCCCCCATGGAAAATAGATCCCCCATGGAAAATAGAGAGATAACATAGAGAAAAGAAAGCTACAAAGAAATGACAAAAATCTATGAAAAGATGGCTCATGTTACTCACACTCAAGTTACGAAAGCCTTATATACAAGTAAAGTAACCAATTAGGGCTCGACTATTTCCATTGACTTCCTTGAATTGGCTAGTCCACGTACCAAAATCATGCATTAGTGACAGGTGGTCAAGATTGTGATCTTTTATTCAATTTTTTCTTCTAGAAATTATGGTGCCGACCCCTTTAGGATAAGGTCAAGAGGTGAAATAACTATGCTCAGTATAGAGTAATGCATTTCCAAATGCTAATAGTTTACCAGAATCCTGATTGATCTATATCTGAAGCCATTTATACTGCAGCTCACATCTCAATGCCATTAGCCTGGCTACAAGATGAGTTATGAATGTCAGGTTTAGGAGAGTAACAAGCAGTTCGTGTTTACCGCAATGGAAAATGTTCATATTCAACGCAGTTGCAGATGATTGCACCCAAGTAATATAGAGTACAGCAGCAAGAGGAGTTCAGCATCTCATCTTATTGCCGCTTAATGGAAAAACATGCTTGAACCAAGAACCTCATAGTCATCCGATTTGAGCACGGAACATAGTCATAGTATAACAATATGCAAAAAGGCTATAAAAGCTTAACATAAGATTGAGAGCTCGTAAATAAAAACCATTGTCAAAAATGCGAGCCACAGGGTAATGACAAGAAATAAGCCAAACCTCTTTTACTGCTAGAAGGTGTACAGCACCAGGACCTATGTTTTCATCCGTTGTGGATGGTGTACAGACATTGACCAACTTTCTTTGGATAACCTGAGATGCAGGATTAAATACTCATTTCAATGCTTTTAGGTGAATATCATGCCATTCTTGGTACAGACTAGACACCATGACACTATGCATTTTGCATTTAAACCATGAAAGGAAAAACAAGATGGGCTGAAAAAGAGATACTTAGAGCTGGAACAAGAAAATCAAGAGTATAATCATTACAATCAGGCTATAAAATACTCATGCAACTTGCTCCTATCAAATCCTGGTAACAGCAAGAACATATTGGAAGTGAGTGAAACAGCACCAATAGTTTTTCCTGAAAACATGTGAACGATATCACTGATGAGAAGCGGCAGCTCGAGGAGGAAAAAACGCAAGCCAATATTGTTGCACAGAATCAGGGAGCAAATCATCAATTATCAGTTTGAATTTGAAATATCCACAAAATCTGTAACTTATCTTTTCCATAGTATCTTGTGTAGTCTATATATACAGTTGTATGATGAATAATAAAATCATTCAAGTTCAGATTTTCTCATATGGTATCAGAGCAATAATGGGCAATTTTTTTCCTCCCCGAGCTGCCGCTTCTCATCAGTGATATCGTTCACAAAACATACTAGGTGAATAAGGTTCAGTAGGAAAATTAACTTTATGAGTAGAATAAGTCAATGAACAACAGTGTACACCACAAAAATTTAGCATACTAAAATCAAGGATTTAAAGGATCTAGAAGAGAAGAATCTGAATTTCATAGCTCAAATATCGCAAAATTATAACTAGAGGGATGTATTTTGCAAGAGAAGAAAGCTATGCATGATTTCTCAGAGGACTAGGCACTGGTAGACAACAGCTAAGACTTGTGTTAAGCCACAGGAAAAGTAATATTTATTGGGTTCTTTACACTCCCTCTGCTCAAACCAAAGCACCAGATACCTGGTACCAAATTTGCCACATGAAAGAGAAGCCTCTACTAAAGAATCCTTAGCTGATTGTCTAGCAAATCGTCCACACTGCACAAGCTGTTGTATATCAGGTAAACAAAAACAAACTACTGACACCTACACTTCTATACAAGAAAGCATCTCTCCCTTGGGAGACCCCTTTGCACACACCTCTGTTTACAAGGGGGGAATCAGTGAGTTGTGATATCTCTTATCTTCTTATTCATTTTCAATTGCAAGGATCCTGAACCGTGAAAGCAAGCTCACACATTAACTAGAATGTTTTTGAGCAGTTAGTGTGGAAAATGAACATAGAACTCCAAAGCTCTAGTCATAGAAGCATGTCGGTAAAAGAATGAAAGAATGCCCCCACACCCAGGCTATTGACATTTGGTTTTGATGAATGACAAACATAAATAAATTATGTCAGATAAATCCATAAGTGTGACATCTGTGCTCATATGATTATATGAAAATAATTACTACAACATGTTGAGGAATGCACAGCATAAATGGTAAGCAGGACAAAGTGAAGAGTTGAAATGGAGCAGGGCAAGAACCTGCTTCTCCGCAAGGAGCTGGAGAAACACGTTGCATGCAGAAACGTTCCATGATAAAACAAGAGTGATTGAAATAAAATATATTTGAAATACTTATATTTTAATTGGATTTATATTTCAAAAAGATATAATGAGTTTCTAACAAATTTTATTTACTTATTTTTTGCTTTCTTGAAAAAGATATTCCAAAAAGGTAGAATCTGTTGGAAGATAAAATTATCTCTCCATAAGAATAGGATCATATCTTGTTTCATTATCCTCTTGACATGGGAAAAGAAAATAAGTTGAAGAATCCCATTTTCTGTTAAAACGTGGAAAAGGATTTTTATTTCAAAATTCTCCAACAAACGCATGAGAAGGAGAAAAATCAGAAGAACGTAGGATCATCATCGGAAAACAGAGAAGAGATCAGAAGAAGACGTGGAAAATGCACAATTTGTGGGTGTCATCCTCTCCATCCCCTCCACTACTCACATCTCCACCTTGGCGGGTAAATCTCTACCTATGGCTCATATAAATATGGAGGATCATGAAGATCAAAAAGGTGTGCATGCAAGAAAAATTTAAAGCATCTGAAGCATCCAAAGAAATCCAAAAAAAGATTTTGCATCCATTGTTCAATCTTAGAAGCATAGAAGGAAGAACTAGCACATGCACCAACTCCCAGCTCCATCATTATCTTGCAAATTATTAAGGTTTTAAATTTAACTCTTTCTTCTTATTAAGAAGCAACGTCGAGGTAACATTTTGTATTGAGATCCTGTTGTATTTAGCTTCAATTTAGAATTAGATTAAAGAGGTTGACTTAGCTTCAATCTAGAGTTAGATTGAAGGAGAGCAATAAACGGGATTATTTATTGGGGGACTTAGGTTTGAGTGGAACCTAGGTGAGAATGGATTAGGGTTACGAGTGTAATCTAATCATTTGACCGAGATTTTAGTGGAATTGAGTTAAAGTCTAAAGTTTTTCCCTCCTATTAGGCATTAGAGATTTCCACGTAAATTACGTGCTATTACTTATATTCTCGTTAACTGTATAAGAAACAAGTACCAGGTCCTTCACGATCTCCCTATCAATATAAAAAAAAATTGTCAAAAGACTTTACAGAACTCAATTCACCCCCTCTTAAGTTATTTTATACTTTTTACTGCTCTCATCAATATATCAATTGGTATCAGAGCGGATTACTTCTTATAAAGGCTAACACCTTAAAGTTGATCCATCGAAGATGACTACCCCTATGGGTATGTTTGAGGGACTTTGGCAGATTGTAGATAAAGGACAGCCTGAAATCTACACTGTTAGAACAATGGGCAAAAAGGTTGGTAAGAGTGAAAATGATTACAATGAGGACTTGAAGAAGCTTGAAAAGAACATAATCATCAAATTACTCTATTGTTCACTCGATCCAGATGAGTATAATAGAGTTTCAGCAAGAACCACGGTAAAAGAAATATGGGACAGCCTCAAGATAGTTCACGAAGAAGCTAACCAGATAAAACAATCAATAATTGATTTGTTGGTAAGGCAATATGAATCATTCTCAATGCATCAAAATAAGTTGATTGAAGACATGTTTACTCGCTTCAATAATATTGTGAATGAGCTAAAATCTCTTGATAAAGTATTCAGCTCAAAGGAGCTAGTAAGGAAGATTTTGAGAAGTATGCCAGACTCGTGGATGCACAAAGTTACCTTCATTCAAGTAGCTAAAGACTTGAGAACTCTAACATTAGAAGAACTCATAGGGAATCTGATGACACACGAGTTGATGGTAAACTCATGAACTAGGGAGACACCAACAAGGGAAAAAGACTTTAGCTTTAAAGACTTGTGAAAGTGAAGACGAAGATTCAGAACTTGATGATGAATATGTTGCGGTAGTGACAAGGAAGTTCTAAAAATTCTTCAAGAATTCAAAGGCGAAACCAGAGTTTGCAAATAAAGGTAAATTCTTCACAAAAAATCAAAATGTTACTGATAGTTGTTTCAAATGTGGCAAATCAGATCACCGTGTAAAGGAGTGTTTACTCTGGAGTGAAAAGCACCCAAAGGAGCAAGGTCCCAAGAAGATGCAGCGATGAACAAAGAAGGAATTTAAAAAAGCAATGATCTAAGCTTGAGGCGATACAGATGATGATGAATCCGAAGACCATCAAGAGGAGGTCAATCTGTGTTTAATGGCCAAAAGTGAATCTGAATCAGATGATGAAGAACATGAGCTAAGTATTCATAATCTTAAAAAAGGGTTCATTCAATTTCAAAAGAAAAATTGACTAGCATGTTGATTGCTTTCATGGATGATTTTTATAATATTTGTGTTGAAAATGATGAACTTTCAAATGCTGTGATTGAACTGAAAAATTATGTGAAAAAATTAAATGAGTGCAAACTGGAACTTGAGAAGAAAAATATCAAACTGGAAGAAACTGATTCTAGAGTTGTTCCTAAGCTACAATTTGAAATAGCAACTTTAAAGAAAACCATTGTATCCATGAAAAAAGTCGCATGCATTGATTCTTCAAGTTTTGATTCTCTTAAATCTGATTGTGACAAAACTAAGCTTGAGTTAAATTCAATGGTTCAACAAAATAAAGAGATGTTAAAGGAATTAGATGAAGTGAAAAAGAATGCTAATGTGATTTTTCCTAGGAGCAATAGAAGAACCAATTCCACACATAATTTGTTGTTTGATTCACAAAGTAAAAACCGAACTGGTTTGGGATTTAAAGGCTAGACTTCAAGAGTGAAATATGTGGATTTACCTGAGTACAAAATTTGTATGTTTTATGGAAAAAATGGTCATGTGAAAATGGATGTCAAAAAAAATTAAAGGCCATGGAAAAGAACTTTTTTACATGAACCAAATTTTGATTAGAAAAGATTTATTATTCACTGCATCGAAAAGGATAAGTTTGGATTCCTAAGTCTATTACTTGACTTCATTTTGCAGGCAACAAGAGAGAGCAACCTTTAGTATTTGGATAGCGGTTGTTCAAAGCACACGGCGGGTAATAAATCAAATTTCTTCTCATTGAATACCTTCAATAATGGTAGTATGATTTGGTGACAATAAAAAGGGTAAGATCATTGGAATTGGTAAAATTAGTAAGTCACTATCACATTTCACACTACATTGATAACGTATATGTTGTAAAAGGTTTAAAACATAACTTTTAAGCATTTCTAAATCATATGACCGTGAAAATAATATTGAATTCTTTGCAAATAGGTGTAAAATTTTGAAATGAAAGAAACAGATGGTGAACGAAGGTTAGCAGAACTAGCACCAAAGACAAAGACAAGGGGAACGGCCGAAAAACCTGGTACAATCACTGGTTCTCCCCAATAGCCTACTACTTCTACCGAACAAGAAACACAAGACCAGCAGCCTATGTACCAACCTTTGAAGCATTAAAGCTCACATCCCTTAGATTAGATCATCAATGATATAAACAAGGGAATTCAAACCAGATCTTCACTTGGAAACTTTTGTTCATTTTCAAGTTCTTTATCATATATCGAACTAAAAATTATCATGATGTATTGCAGGATACATATTGGGTTATGGCAATGCAAGAGAAACTGAATCAATTCAATAAAATGAGTGTGGCATCTGGAACCATGACAAACAGACAAAAGTGTGATCGAAACCAAGTTGGTGTGACAAAATAAATTAGATGAGTAAAGAACAATGACAAGGAATAATGTCAGGCTGGTAAACAAGTTCATGCCTATTCTACTTAAAGATTATTGTGTTGATGTTTGTTGCATGCCATACTTCGTGACAACACTAATGTCATAAACATTTCAAAAAATCTTGTTTTACATTAACGAACCAAGCACATAGACAGTAGGCATAATTTCTTACGAGACAATGTTGAAAAAGGGGTAATTCAAATGCAATTTTATAAAACTAAGGATCAAGTCGCAGATATCTTCAACCTCTAAGGCTCTAAGTAGAGTACAATTTGAGAAAGTTAGACTTGAACTAAGTATGGTCTAGATCATGTAAATGCAATACATGTGTTCTTTCAATAATTGGATAAAAATGAGCATCTGCATTGTGTAGGTAATGTATGTGGGTAAGCTTGTATGCATGTTCATTATATGTCGAACCCAACACGCATGTGTGTGTGGTAAAACACATAACTGCTTCATAAGAATTGCAAAAGGATTTGGCCCTGTTTGGTTTGGACAGTTTTCTGTTTTCTGTGTTTTCTGTTTTGCAGAAAACAGAAAAAGCGTTTAATTTGAATTTTCTGTTTTTTGTTTTCTGAAAACAGAAAACA
>JAOWBR010035866.1:0-15966 GCA_028571145.1 Dionaea muscipula
ACGCCCTCCCCAAAACCGTTCTCACAATGATCGTCCTCCGATGGAACCCTCAAACACGACGAACACCAAAGCCAAATCGGAACCGACACACTCGCTCATCTGTGACTCCCTCGCCAATCCCAGACTAACCGTGTGCGTCCACCAGTGGCTCCCTCGCTCTCAACGGATGGCACAAAAACTCACAAAAACACCCCACCCCGACCCCAGCCAAAGAAAGCATCATGCGAACGACAAAAAGCTCTGCTAGAAGACCTATAGCATCGGACAGCAGCACTGAAAATGCACCACCAGACTCAGCGACCACATCTAACCAGATGCAGAAGCTGGAGCACCACACAAGCAACTCTGCAAAACGAGACCGGAAACAAAACAGGAGCACCGAACCACGACCTCCTCATCAATACACCCATCTCCCAGCGTCACCTCAGCCACCCAACACGAAGACAATGTGTATCACACGCCTCCCCCTCTCCCTCACCCGAGAAAAGAACTCTCTCTCCTTTTTTCCCCTCAAAGACAGCTATGTAAGAAAAATTAATACCAGGGAAACAAGAGAGAAACTCACCATTAATCCCCTCTCACAAAAAATCTCTCAAGCCCTACCCCATCCCAAGACCCATCTGGGCCCCAACAACCGTATAAGCCAGGCTGGATAGCCATGAGTCCGCCAACTCTGGCAGGGTACACTTAGCATTGCTGAGCAACCATCTCACCACTTCAATGACCAGCAGCACCACACTAGCACCCTCTCAACATATATACCAGCAAAAGACCCCAGAATATCAGCTGTACACCAGCACCCTCTCAACAGTGCCTCATGACTCAGCACCGCTACCCCCTTAAGAATCGCATAGAATTAGCAGGAAAGGGCAACAGTTAAAGAAATCAACATCGACCCACACAAATCCAGACACCAGAACCTCGCCCAAGATATCAAAGAGGACTATCAATGAGAGCTCACCCACAGAATCACCTAAAAGCCGCCCTCACCAATAACATTGATGAGAGACACTCACCTCACACCCCTCCCTCACTAGGATAAACCCCTCTCCTTTTTTCCCCTCAAGATCAACCTCTTTTTTTTTATCCCCTCGAGATCAACTCTCCTTTTTTCCCCTCGAGATCAACCTCTTCTTTTGTCCCCTCGAGATCAACCTCTTCTTTTGTCCCCTCGAGATCAACCTCTCCTTTTAATCCCCTCAACGAATATTCTCTCAACCCATGCCCCGAGACCCACTCATACCAAGGAGGAGCCAAAACCACAGAAGATCAAATAGTCCATAAGAAAAGCAACCTGCTATAGGCCATGCTGAAGCGTATGATGTCCGAACAGCTATACACGGCCGGTCAGGTCGATGGAACTCTAAACCAGCACGCCCGACAGAGCCCCGTCATCAGAATCGTCGGAGAACAAGAAACTTGCATAGGCCTTCTCCTCTCTTCTTCAGGTCTTCTTACCCTGGTAGGGGCCATGCTAGGGAAAGCAATGGCCGGACAGCAACAACACGGCAAAGGCCGCTAGGACCACTTCCAGCTCTCTGAGACTGGCCCCATTAAGGATAACTTCACCAGACATGACTGCTCGACCTGCAGCCAACCGCGCGCCGCGTCTCCTAAGGTGCTACAGAGATAATACCATCCAGATTATGTATAAGGCTACTGATACTATACTCACTCCTTTTGAGACTAGAAGTGAACAAGAGCGCACATTTGAACACAATTAACTCAACCGTCTCTTCCCACCCTGCTACTAAGTTTAGGAATCGAGCATTGTTCCGTCTCTTCCACACGTACCAGAGGATAATGGCAAGGACCGCGTTCCACATGGGCCGAAGTCCCCTCTTGACTTTGAATCCTTCCCAGCTCTTTAGCACACCTAACACAGACCCTGGGATAGCCCAGCTAAATCCCCACCACTTTAAGCACCTCGTCCATATGAGCCATGCCTCCCTGCAATGAATCAACATGTGATCCATAGTTTCCTCCTCGAGCCCGCATATCACGCATCCCTTAGCCTCAATTGCCACGCCTTTGGCAGCTAACCACGCTTCCGACTTAACGCGCCCATGCCAAGCCATCTATCTGAACAATTGAATTTTTGGTGGAATGATTTTATTCCACACTATCTGCAACCCATTATCCCGTAAACTGTTTCTCCCTGATAGCCAATCGTAAACCCCTTTAACAGAAAAACATCCATGTTGTCCACCCGTCCATCTAATGCCATCCTCTACAACCCTCAGCAAAGGTGGGTCGCCGATGTAATCAAGCAGGGCGTGAAGCTGGTCCCTCTGTCTAGGCCGAGGCTCAACCCTCAAGTTCAGGATCCAACTACGGCCACTAGAAGCTTCTCGTACAACCTTGGCTATAGACACGTTTCCATCAGAAGCAATGGCAAAGACTCTAGGGAACAACACTTTCAAAGGGCGATCACCAATCCACGTATCGTGCCAAAACCGCAATGATTTGCCACTCCCGATCTTAAGGACCAAGTTTTGCGTAAAAAAAGTCCACAAAACCGGCCTCCTCTTCTGAACATCCACAATATCCTTCCAGAGATTTGCCAACCCGCCCCTCTGAAAACCCTAACTCGGCATCCAGTCCTTCTCATTCAGCTTATAAATTTCACAAATCACTCTTCTCCACAGAGCCTCCCGATCTCTGCAAAATCGCCATACCCATTTAAGGAGAAGCCCCTCGTTTATAATGTTCAGATCTTTCACCCCCAAGCCCCCAAGACTCTTGTCTCTCAATGCGACCTTCCACTTAATCATATGCATTCTCCATCGTTCTACAGAATCTCCCCAAAGAAAACTAGCCCTAATCTTATCAATTTCCCGAGCCACGCCAATGGGCAATTTGAAAACAGAGATATAATACGTGGGTAGACTACTCAAGATTGAATTTACCAGCGTTAATCTGCCTCCCATAGAGAGATACTTTCGTTTCCACCTTGCCAGTCTTGTATTGCATCTATCTAGAACTGGCTTCCATGTTTGCTTAAGTCTTGGATTTGCTCCCAGCGGGATGGCGAGATACTTGAAAGGAAGTGGTTGTACCCGACAATGAAGAACATCCACCAGTTCATTGAGTCTGTCCGATGAGATCCCCACTCCGCTAATCACGCTTTTCTGAAAATTAACCCGAAGTCCTAACATGGCCTCAAAGCAACGAAGAATCAGCCTAAAGTTCTGAACCTCCGTTTTGTCATCTTCGCAGAATAAAATAGTGTCATCGGCGAACTGGAGATGGGTCACCCGCATCCTTCCTGACCCGAATGATTTTATACTTTTAACAAAAACCATAAAAGCTTATGTGGATTGAAGTAACTTACTCAAATATCCAAGTTGTATAAACATTTGTGGCAACTCTAGTATGTTGCCTTATCTCTAAAAGCCAATACAAAAAGGTATAAGCAGCACCAAATAGTGCTACAGGCAACTTAAGGTCTGTATGGCAGTGGCAACGTTGTTGCTGAAGATTGCTTACTGTTTTATTGGTTGTTTTGATACAAAGAGATATTGGACTTATTATTTATATAAAAAAGATAAAACTGATAAAGGATAAAATTGTAAATGTGTCAAAAGAAACAAAAAGAAGGCCAAATTCAGCCGCACGATGTCGGAAGAGCCTTCAAACTTACCCTAGTTTGCATGACTTCTTCCATTACATCGTATTCAGGATGAAGCAAACAACCAATTCCATGATATATCTGTGTTGTGAGTTAGTGAGTTAGTATTGTGTAATGGGCTTGGGCCTAGACAAATGCTATATCATGCTTTACATTGTAATGGGCTTATTGTAATGAAATATATAACAAGTGGAGCCTCACTTTAGAAGCTAGCTTTCCAACCATTTCATTCTACACGGTATCAAAGCACCACATGTGAAACCCCACCAAAACCCCACACATACCCAGGTTGCCGTTCACCCAACCTCCCAAAACCCTAGCCACCACCCCTACTTCTTGTTGGAACACCACTGCCACCCCTCCATTGCCCAGCCAACCACCACAGCTGCACTGTCTAGTGACCAGCGACCTCAGAGGAGTAACCCCCGCCAGCGGTGGCCGCCCTATGCGGCGTTCAAGCCTTACCTGGACTTCCTGGGTGATGGCCCTGTAAATCGCCTTCTTCCTCCATGATTCTCGTCTATTTGCTGGTCTAGGGTGGCAGATCTCCTCCCGTCGACGCTCGTCTCACGGCGGCCACCACCTCGGCTCACCCACGCGCCTCCCCAAGCCTCTGCGCGTGGGTCTCACGCGCTCCACGCACCGCCATGTCTCCACCACTCCGAAGGCTGCCTGCTCTCCTTTGTGTCCGGTTATTTTCTTCACCTATGGCATCCCCCGATTCCTGCTCTCCCTATTTGCTTTGGACTTGGATTGTTCTCTTGGTATCCTTTTGAGCTTTTGTCCATCGGCTGCTTCACTTGCATGGTTATCTTGTGGGTCTTATTTCCTTGTCCATGCTGCTAGCTTCTTTTGGTTCCTAGTAGTGGCTCCAGCTCTTTGCTTCCTTGTTTATTTGAATTATGGCGACTGAGACAAAGGAGGCTACCTCTTCTTCCTCTACCGAGCATAGTTCTATTATGGAAGCCTCTTCTGAATTTGTTCCAACTACTACTAAACTTACTGAGGTTCGCCTGAGTGGGACTAATTATTTTCAATGGTGTCGGCGTGTTGAAATTAGTGTCATGGGCGTGGAGTTAGAAAACCATTTGACTAAAGAGGGTCTTAGTGAGGAGATGGATCCTGTCAAGGCTAAGGCCTAGGCTCGAGCCGATACTCGTCTCTATACTCGCCTTTTTAACTCTATGGAGTCCTCTATTACTGATCTAGTGACACATTGTCTGACTGTGCGGGAGATGTGGAATTATCTAGCTCTCTTGTATTTTGGGAAAGATAACATGAACATGCTCTATGATGTATCGCAGTCCTTATTTCGCCCTCAATTTGGCGAGTCTTCCCTTGGTGAGTACTTTACCTCTTTTAAGAGGGCGTATGAGGAGTTCAATGTCTTGATGCCTATCACTGTCAAGATTACTGATATGCAGCAGCAACGTGAGCAGCTTGTCATCATGTCCTTTTTGGACGGTCTACCGCCTCCTATGATTCTATCCGCTCTTAGATCTTGGCTAGTCGCGAGACCTCCTTGGCAGAGGCCTTTTCTAGAGCCAACCGTGCTATTCGGTCTTCTTCTGATGTTGGTAGTGATCGTACGACTCTTGTCAGCTATGGCGGCTCCCGTGGTCGAGGGGGAGACCACCCCTTTTGCACTCACTGTCAGCGCCCTGGTCATGTCCTTAACACATGTTATTAGCTACATGGTCGTCCTTCCACTATTACTGCCACTGCACCTGATAGCAAACCTCTATGCTCTTATTGCAAGGCTCCTGACCATACTCGCGACAGATGTTTCAAGTTGCATGGTCGACCATCTGCCCCTTGGTCGGCTAATGTGACTTCCTATGGAGTAGACCCTACTCATACTCATGATTGTCTCCCTGCTTCTACTTAGCCACAATCTTCTTTAGCTCCTTCTGTGCACTCTGTCTATTCTACTGCTTATCTCTCTGCATCTCCTCGTCAGTGGATTATTGATACTAGAGCCTCTGACCACATGACTGGATTAGTAGGTATGATGCATGACTATTCCCCTACATACTCCTATCCGGATATTCGTATTGCGGATGGCACTTATATCTCTGTTAAAGGGGCAGGGATCATACCTCTTACTCCTACCCTTACCCTACAGCCTGTTCTTTATTTTTCAACTCTATCTGTTAATTTATTATCTGTCAGTATCTTGACTCGGACTCACCGATGCCATGCTATCTTTTCTGGTGATTCTTGTGTTTTTAGGATCCTTTGACAAGGAAGACTATTGATAGGGGGTCGACGCATGTCAAAAGGACTCTACGTGCTGAAGGCAGTCACCTCCCGTTGCTTTTCCGAGCATATCCACTACTGCCTTAAATCTTCATTGTCATCTTGGTCATCCGATGCTCTCCAGTCTAAAGCGTCTTTGTCCTGAGGTTCAACCATTATCTGACCTTTTTTGTGAGTCCTGTCAGTTTACGAAACACCAACGAGTCTCATATCAGTCTAGAGTCAATAAACGAGCGTATACTCCTTTTGCTTTGGTGCATTCTGACGTTTGCGGTCCTTACCTAATAGAATCTAAGGCAGGTTTTCATTACTTTGTGTCGTTTGTAGATTACTACTCAAGAATGTCTTGGCTATTTTTAATGAAAAATCGTTCTGAGTTGTTCTCTATCTTCACTGCCTTTATACTGAGATACAGACACAATTTTCCATTCTCATACGGGCCTTCAGGAGTGATAATGCCCGGAAGTACTTCTCCTCTTCCTTTACCACATTTATGACTACTCATGGGATTCTCCATGAGTCTTCTTGCCGGATACACTATCACAAAATGGTGTTGTTGAACGAAAAAATCATCATCCCTTAGAAGTGACCCGAGCACTTATGTTTCACATGAGCGTACCCAAAATGTTTTGAAGTGAGGTTGTTTTAACCGCTGCCTACTTGATCAATCGAATGCCTTCCTCTGTTCTTCAGGGAGAGATACCCTTTCGTGTCCTCTTCCCTGACAGCTCTTTACACCCTATTCACACTCTTCCTTTACATATCTTTGGGTATATTTGTTATGTTCGGGATGTTCGCCCTACTCTCACTAAACTTGATCCTAAATCCTTACGGTGTGTTTTCCTGGGCTACTCACATGTTCAGAAGGGGCATCGTTATTCTCCTGACTTGCGACGATTTTGTGTGTCTGCTGATGTCGCCTTTGATGAGTCTACCCCCATTATTTTCCTCTTCCTCTGTGGCTTCTTCCTCCCTTCCTCGTCCATCTCAGTCTGTGTGTGTGGATGATGACACTTTGATCTATGAGCTTCTCCCATGTCCGTCTGTGTCACCTCCACCTCCTTCTTCTCCACCTTCCTCTCCTCCGTGTGTGCCCTCTCCTCCTCCTCCTTCCTCTCCTCCATCTTCACCCTCATCTCCTCCACCTCCTATCCATCATGTGTATACTCGTTGTCCGAGTCGGATTGTCTCTTTTGGTACCGACTTACCTCCGGTCTAGTTGGATTCTCTTCCCGTAGCTACTCCTGAGCCGGCCCCTGCTGACCCCTCATCCCCGTCATTGGATTCCTCACCACCTGCTCCTTTCTCGAATCTCGATGTTCCCATTGCCCTCCGGAAGGACCAGCGGAGGTGTACTACATATCCTCTCTCTACTTATCTATCATATGTTGAGGGTGTCTTCTTCTTTGCAGACCTTTATCTCCACCCTGGACTCTGTTACTGTTCCTCAGTCCGTAACTGAGGCTCTCTCTTCCCTGGAATGGACACAGGATATGTCTAAGGAGATGACCGCTCTTGAGACTAATCAAACCTGGGTTCTGGTTCCTCTGCCTCTTGGGAAGATCATCGGTTGCAAGTGGGTCTTTGTGGTGAAGATGAATCTTGATGGTTCTGTTGCTCGTCTTAAGGCCCATCTGGTGGCCAAAGGCTATGCTCAGGTCTACGACATTGATTATACTAAGACGTTTTCTCCTGTGGCCAAAATGACTTCCGTTCGTCTTCTCATTTCTTTGGCTGCATCCTATCAATGGCATCTGCATCAGTTGGATGTGAAGAATGCTTTTTGTCATGGGGACCTCCATGAGGAGGTGTATGTGGAGCAACCTCCTGGCTTTGTTGCTCAGGGAAAGTGTGTATATGTGTGTCGCCTGAAGAGGTCCCTATATGGACTTCAGTAGTCATCTCAAGCTTGGTTTGGACGATTCAATTCTGTGGTTCTAGAGTTTGGTCTACAACGATCTGAAAAAGACCATTCTGTATTCAATCAGCATTCTAGTAGGGGTTGCATCTTTCTTGTGGTGTACGTTGCTGATATTGTCATCATAGGTAGTGACAGTTCAGAGATAGCCTCCCTGAAGATATACCTTCAGAGCCATTTTCAGACCAAAAACCTTGGGTCTTTGAGATATTTTTTGAGGATTGAGGTGTCTCGTTGTAAGCGTGGGGTCTTGTCCCAACGCAAATATACTCTGGACTTATTGCAAGATACTGATATGCTTGATGCCAAACCGAGTAACACTCCGATGCTCCCTGGGATGGAACTTTTCCTACAGAGAGTAATGCATTGGATAATCCAGATAGGTACAGACGCTTGGTGAGTAAGCTGAACTATCTCTCTATTACACGTCCTGATATCGCTTTCTCGGTCAGTGTGGTCAGTCAGTTTATGTCAGACCCTCGAGTTCCTCATTGGGAGGCAGCTATCCATATTCTTCGATATATAAAGGGGCATCCTGGTCGAGGTCTGCTCTATAGTGATCATAGTCACAGACGTGTTGAGGGCTTCTGTGATACTGATTGGGTTGGCTCCCCTTCTACTCGGAAGTCCACCATTGGTTACTGTGTTTTCGTTGGTGGCAATCTTGTCTCATGGAAGGGTAAGAAGCAATCTGTTGTTGTGAGATCTACTGCCGAATCTGAGTATCGTGCTCTAGCTCACCTCACTGGTGATGTCACATATATTCAGCAGCTACTCAATGAGTTGAAACTCCCTACTCTAAGACATACTCAGTTATAGTGTGACAGTAAGTCTGCTATTCACATAGCTTCCAATCCAGCCTTCCATGAGAGAACGAAGCACATTGAAGTTGACTGTCACTTTGTGAGAGAGAAGTTACAGAATGGTGATATTTACTTGAGCCATGTAGAAATAAGGGAGCAACTGGAAGACATTCTTACTAAACCACTCTCTGAAAATCGAGTTGAGTATATTTGTAATAAGCTGGGCATGATCGATATCTATGCTCCAGCTTGAGGGGGGGTGTTATGAGTTAGTAAGTTAGCATTGTGTAGTAGACTTGGGCCTAAATTTATTATATGTCATACCTTTATTGTAATGGGCCTCTATTGTAATGGGCCTATTGTAAAAGTGTATATATAACATGAATAGCCTCACTTTGGAGGCTTAAGGGTTTTTTGCTCAATTCATTCTGAGAACACCTTTGATTAGTGTTAATCATGATTACCGATTGGCATAGTTAGCTCGCCTTGCCTTAAGTTGGATGCACAAGAGGTGTTGTCAACTTGAGAAGGCATCAAGCACGATACTCGCCCCAAGTACTTCGACTTACCACAGTATTGTGCTCGCTCTGAATGGTGCGCACGCACATGGCATTGAGTGCGCTGGGCAATATGCTTGTCCTGTGGACTGTGCCCGCCTTGCGCATTGTCCTCGCCAGCACGTTGCACTTGCTCGCGTGCTGCACTTACCCAACTTCTCATACACGCTTTGAGAGCGCCCCCTGAGTAAAAGCACACTGCGCACAATGTCTAGTCACACCAGTCCAATAAAGTAGGAAAAGTGAGCAGGTTAACGACTAATGAGACAAGTCACCAACCTCTCTTCTCCCCTAAGTCACCAACCACTCTTCTCCCTTCTCATTCCCCTCTTTTGAGAAAGAGACCGAGAGAGAAAAGAAAGGTCAAGAGTTGAGTTCTTCACCGATCTTGTTTGGGACTTCATAGATTTTAGCGAGATTCGAATGTTCTAGCTTCGGGTTATTAATTTTAAGCTTGGATTTCTTGCTTGGAGTTTGGATTATGAGTACAACTCTTTAACATAGAAGAAAAGACCTTCAGTGAACAACCAATATTTACAAAAAATTAAATATCACAACAGACAAATAGAATTTGATGAGTACCAAAGAAATAGCTTATCGACATGTTAACAAGTAAATCATATATAACAAAACATGTATAACATAGGTATAAAAGAACAATTAACATTTAATAAGCTGCGGTGGAAAGTCAATCAACAGTAGTATCTAGTCATTAGAGCCATTAATAGATATAACCAAGCATTAGAAGTTATAGCAAAAAATTCCGGGAACACCAAAGTAAAAACACTCAAGGTTCATCAACGTAGGAACAGATTTTTGGAAGAGGAATGAATTGGAGAGACGAATACGTGTTTATGCATGTGTAGATATTTCAGGATTCTCTTACCAGAAAAGATTCGTTGTTGTTTGGTTTGTCTGTTTTTTGTTTTCAGTTTTCAGTTTTTAGTTTTCAGTAAAAACATAAAACAGAAAACGTGTTGGGTTTATAATTTATAATTTGTGATTTATAATTTATAATTTATCAAACCTTTTGCGTTTTCCTTGTTTTGGGTGTTTTGAGAATTTCTGCCAAAAACACAGAAAACAACTTTTTTTCGCTTTCTGCATTTTGAAAATTTTGAACTAAAAACTGCTTTCTATTTTGAGAAAACAGAAAATTCAAACCAAACGCGTTTTCTGTTTTCTACAAAAACAGAAAACAAGGGAAACCAAACGCAGCCGAAATATTTCCGGACTCATTAACTGTCTTGAACATAGTAGAGGTGCCATGTAGAGCAATGTAGCAAAAATAAGAGCGAACTAACCCATGACTAACAAAATGTTCTCGATCATCCAATATCAAGATCACTTCATATGTATCCTTGAACTTCTCCCAGTGCTTGAGGGGTGGCAATCTTAGGATATGAACTTTACTTGGAAAACTACATGAGCTTCTTTGTACCGCTTGACAATCCTGAAACATACCACCTATGCTTTAAACATCAGTGCTTCTCCACAATAATATGCCGCCCTCCCCTCCAATAAAAATGAGAGAGCTGAAAATTTTATCACATGCAATATAAAGATGCCCTCGGCATGTCTAACCATGGCATTCGAAGAGAAGGAAAGAGAACAACTGGAGCATATAATCAACAAGAGCTTTGTCATACTAAAACTAACAGCTATTGTTACTTATTGTCATCACATCATTGTCCTCACTCCTACCGAAACAGTAAGTCTGAAAGGCAATTCATCTCGAATGAGTTTTGGTAAGGACCTCATAAATCAGATCCTTACTGAAATGATTGCAGGCAAGGCCTCTAAGATAAAAAGCTTGAGAACTAATACAGTGCTTGTTATCATCAATGGTATTTTACCACTTCATGCAGATACGATGAGACCCAGAAGAAGAGCAAGAGATCATGATATGGTTTCAAGACAAAGGCTGAAAGGCCAGAAGTATAAATTCTAATTAGCAAGTCTCCACAAGCAGCATTAGTTTCCCATTTTCTTTTTTCTTTCTTTTTGTCACCTTTGATTCTTTGAATAATCAAATGGAACAACCTAGCTGTTCCCTCAATTTTCATTTTTCATGTTTGCAAAAAAAAGTTCAAGAAAAATCAGTTATCTCCAAAAGATTGCAAGTAAATTGAAAGGCTACAATTAAGTAATCAGAAGTAAGGAGTAACATCATGTTTTTTGTTGCATCAGAAAAAGTTAATAACTTACAGCCAACTCAAAAGTTCCAAGGAAAGATGATCCTGTTTCAGTTGTCCAACCATAAGAGTCCTCTACTTGACCTAGATATACCAAAGGAGAAGACACAAGTGAATAAGGGAAGCAAGTAGATAACGAAAATCACCAACAGAAAAACCTAAATAATGACTTGTTTTGCCTCTGCAAATTGAAATATTACCATCAATGGAAGTGCGACTTGCAGATCTCCCACAAGAACCTCTCCTTAGAGTGACCATAGAGTCAGAACTATTGTAAACTTGATGTTCTCGAAGATAACATAAAACTCTAGGCCAAAGTGAAGAAATTTCCAGTTCCGCTGAACAATCAGATACTTCTGCAAAAGCACAGTGTATTTCTTCTGTCGTGTATCCCAACCGTGAAAACTACAAATAATGACCATAGAAACTACTCAGAATAAATGCCATAACAGTAATCAGAGCTGAAACTGAACTACAGTGTCAGTTGCCAAGCTTGTACATGAATGCCAAGTAAATTAAAAGATCTAAAATCACAGCCTTGTAGAATCCCATATTCTCAAATCAAGGAATCAATTCTCAAATCACGAAATCATTCAAACAAAGCATTGAAAATCAGTTTCAAACAATCAATTGTTCAAAACTCAATAGCTAAGTATGCATGCATGAGTCCCAATAGTCCGTCAATAGTCGGAATCACTCCCCATTGAGTTCCATTATTCCATTCCTGTCTTACTTCCACTTCAACACTCTGCCCATAGGCCTGAGTGTTTGAACCCAAATCTCTGATACCAAGTTGTGAGGACCGACTCCTCATCACTTTAATTAATTAAACAATTATCACTCAATTAGACATTGATGTGATTATTCTTATTTCCAATGTCACTGTTGTTCATCTAGCAAATTATCAACTTATTTTTTTATAACCCCTTTTCATCATCTTTTGAAATATATCAAACACCCGGTCTAGTCAACTTATTCCGGACGAGGATGTATAACAGGGTAGCCATCGGGGCAAATGTAATGAGAAAGTGTAGCCTCTAGGGCGAGTGTTTCCAATTGGGCGAGTGACATTGGGTTGAGTGGTCACGAGTGACAGAACGGTCACCCAAGGCAGACGAGGACCACTCTGGACTACTACTATTCGTGAGAGCAAGAGGGGCGGACCATTTGTAACTAATAATGCTAAGACCACCTGCTAACTGGATGGCAATTGCCTCACCAATTCGAGTGGCGACTGCCTAGCCAATCCGGGTTGCAAAGACGGATGGCGGCTTCCTAGCTAGGCGGCTAGCGACTGCCTAACCCATTCAGATGATGACTAGTATAGTTAGACACTAGGGCAAGCGATACCCAAGGCAACTAAGGCTATGGTGGCTAACTCACAAGAGAATGAGCATGGTCGTCCTAAGCGAGGGATGCCCCTGACGCCGTCATTGACTATGACTTTGCTTCTTGTTATTTCTTTCTCCTTTTCAATCCATTAATTATTGTGTGTGGCTAGCGTTTTTATGGATATAGGCCATTGAAACTCATGAACAAGGGATTGAAGAAAAGGAAACACGTCATTGGTTCATAGACATCAAACATCAATCTCATTGCATACCGTAGATTTAGATGAAGAGGTAATGGGAAAGTCATCTTTTCTTCATTGACAAAAAGGTTAATATACTACAAGTGTCAAATACCCAAACTATCCTTACTAAACCAAAACACATAACTCATAACACTCGCCCTCAAAGTGGAGCATAAATATTAATCATGTCTAACTTGTTACAAATAAACTCAACTCGACTTCCTACTAAAAACTTGGTAAGAATAACGGCAAGTTGATCTGTGGTCTTCACATGATTCAACATAATATCACCTCATTGGAGCTTTTCTCGTACAAAATGGTAATTGACCTCAACATGCTTTTGTCCTCTCAGACCACATGATTCAACACAATATCACCTCCTTAAAGCTTTTCTCTTACAAAATGACAATCGACCTCAATATGATTTGTCCTCTTATGAGAATACTAGGTTTAATGCAATATGAATGGCCGATTGACTGTCATACCATAACTGAGTAGGTCGAGGAGCTAGATACTGCAACTGATCAAGTAACTCACAGAGATAAGTGACATCATAAGTAACATAAGCAAGAGCCTGACACTCTGACTCTACACTAGAACAAGTTACAATAGATTGCTTTTTACTCTTCTAACTAAATTGCCACCAACAAACACATAATAACTCGTGGTAAACTTTCGATCAAAGGGCGAGCAAGCCCAATCCACATCAGAGAAACTCTCAATACGTCTGTGGCCATGATATAGAGCAGCTCCCGACTAGGATGTCCCTTGATATATCTAAAAATATGCATAGTTGCTTCCCAATGAGGAATTCGGGGATCAGACATAAATTGACTAACACTCACAAAGAAAACAATATTAAGACGAGTGATGATAAGATAATTCAATTTGCCCACCAATCTCCTATATCTATCTGGATCGTCACACACATCACCCTCAGCAGGCAGAAGTCTCACCTCGGGAAGCATCGAAGTATCACTTGGTTTAGTACCAAGAATGCTAGTATCCAGCAGTAAGTCTAAAGCATACTTACGTTACGACAGGAAAATCTAACGCTTGCAACGAAATACTTCAATTCCCAAAAATGGCTTTAAAGACTCAAGGTGTTTAGACTGAAAATGGCACTGAAGAAATATTTTCAAGGAAGCAATTCATACACTATCACTCCCAGTGATAATAATATCATTAATATATTTCACAAGAAGAATGCACCCAGCACTGGAATATCGATAGAATACTCATTGGTCCTTTGCTAATCTTCGTAGGCCAAAGTCGAGAACCACATAACTAAACCTCCCAAACCAAGCTCTGTGGGACTGTTTCATACAGTATAAAGACTTCTTCAAGCGACATACATGCCCAGACACCCTCTGAGCAACAAACCCCAGAAGTTGCTCCACATATACTTCCTCCTGCAGATCACCATGAAGAAACGCATTCTTCACATCCAACTGGTGCAAAGGTCATCCAAAAGAGGCATCAAGAGTGAGCAGGCGGACAGAAGCCACCTTGACAATAGGAGAGAAAGTGTCGTTGTAATCAATACCATACACCTGAGCATATCCTTTGGCCACTAGGCGGACCTTGAGACGAGCAACAAAGCCATCCGAATTCACTTTCACAGTAAAGACCCACTTACAACCAATAGCCTTCTTTTCAGGAGGCAAGGAAACAAGATCTCAGGTTTAATTAACCTCAAGGCCCTCCATCTCCTTGCACATTGCCTGTGGCCACCCCAAAAAAGAGAGTTTCAGATAAAGACCGACGAACAGAAATGGAGTCCAAAGCAGAGACAAATGCCTGCAAAGAAGAGGATACCCTAGCATAAGAGAGATGAGCGGACATAGATTACGTAACATAGCTACGCTGACCCTTCCGTAGGGCAATCGGAAAATCCAAATGAGAGGGTGGAGAGGACGGAGGAGCGGCCGGTGATGAAGCCCATAGTAGATGGCGAGGGATCAAAATCAGGAACAACTGAGGAAGGATCCAAACCAGGAGTAGCAGTCGTAGGAGCAACAACAGGAGGAGCACACTCATCTAGATGGTCCAACTGATCAATAATGACCTGACGAGAGCAGCGGGTATACACCCGAAGAGGAAGGACGGATAGCAGATCAGGTAGAGAAGCGGAAACAGATGGAGAAGTTGGAACAGGTGCAAAAGCCGGAACAGGTGTAGAAACCGGAACAGGTGTAGACGACAATGAAATATGAACCAACTCGTAGACGAGAAGATCATCCACAGAAGAGGATGACTCGGATGACGACCCAAATGAGGGTGAAGAAGAGTTAAATGGGGTAGCCTCATGGAATACGCCAGTAGAAATACAGAATCGCCCTAACTCAGGAGAGTAACATCGATACCCCTTCTGCATGCAAGAATAACCCAAAAAGATGCATCCCAAGGACCTGGAATCCAACTTTGTAAGATGTGGTCGGATATCCCGAACATAACATGTACACCCAAAGATACGCAAAAGCAGAGGATGAAGGGGCTGGCCAGAAAATAACAGACTGTAAGGGATCTCCGCCTAAAGAACACACCATGACATCCTGTTGATCAAATATGAAGCAGTCAACACTGCTTCACTCCAGAACACCTTGGACACACATGTCTGAAACATAAGGGCCCCAGTAACCTCTAACAAATGACGATACTTCCATTCAGCAACCCTATTCTGAGGAGGGATATCTGGAGAGGAAGGCTGATGAATGATCCCATACTGACTCATAAAGGTAGTAAAGGAAGAAGAAAAGTATTCTCGGACATTATCACCACGGAGAATACGAACAGGCATCAAAAATTGCGTCTGAATCTCAGCACAAAAGGCAGTGCATACAGATAATGGCTCATACCGAGACTTCAAAAGATATAACAATGTCATGCAGGAATAATCATCAACAAATGTGACAAAATAACGAAAACCAGCACGAGACTGGTTCGGAAAAGATCCCCAAATATCAGAGTGAAGCAGCTTAAAGGGAGGAAAGGCTCGTGTATTACTCCGAGACAAATATGTGGCACTAT
>JAOWBR010035976.1:0-15964 GCA_028571145.1 Dionaea muscipula
CGCGAGATATACGTTGTGCCCCAAGTACCCCACTTTTCTTTCTGTTTTATTGGCTTTTTTCTGGGGGTTCCCAAAGCAAAAGAGAAACGTGGGAGAGAGGAAGGGAGCCCATCCACCCCCATTTCCTCATCCCATCACCATCGTGTGCCTTGTTCGCTTAACTCTGCAAAAAAAAAAAAAATTCTATTTACTTATTATAAACTGCCCATTAATTCCTTTTTTTTTTCCAATTAAATTATTAAAGCTCTAATGCTTTCTGCCCATTAATTCTTCCATTGGAACTTCTCAAGGTAAAGCTTCAACCTTTTCCTACCATTCCATTTCCGTTGCTCCAGAGTAAAAGGTGCCCTTTGTGTGACCCTAGAAATGCTTTATGGAATTTGGGGGGAGGGGTTAGCTGCTGCGTCTCACTGCAAGTGCATTCTTTGTCTCATTTCTTGATGGGTACTGCTACCATACATACAATGCTATTTTTGGTTGGTAATTGAATAGCCTCATTCATTGCATGTGCTTTTTCCTCGCTGCTGCTATTTTCTTGGGGGGAGAGTAAAAGCTAATTAATTGTTAGGCTGCCCTCATACTGGGTCTGAAAATTCCTCCAACGGCTACTCAAGGTCACTGGTGGTGATGTGTGTGAGAGAGGGAGAGACGAACTATAATGGGACTTGGTCGATAGTGGAGCCTGAATTGATCTACCCTTGCTGAGCTTCTTGTTGGAACTAACTCTCTGCAGGCAGAGGCTGAGAGGCAGTGGCCAAAGATGAAGGTGGCCTTGTTCATTCTCAATGCTCTCCTGTTGTGGTGGTGGGGGTGCTGGAGGGCAACGGGAGAAACAGAGTACACGGTGGTGTATAAAGACCCAATGCAACCTGTCAGAGCACGAGTCAAAGACCTATTGGGCAGAATGAGTTTGGAGGAGAAGATTGGTCAGATGACTCAGATTGATCGAGAAGTTGCCACTGCTGATATAATGAAGACTTACTCAATTGGTAACTCTTTTCTTTATCTGTGATCGTTTCAAACGTCATACATCTTTACATGTGCTATTAGGTTCATTCCGTTTGTTATTTGGTTCATTTTTTATCCTTCTGATCTGATGCAATGGGCTACAAACTTAGCTGACCATTACAGTGGTTGATAGATGGAATCCTTTTGGACCTTCAATTCAGTTATTAGGATGAAAAAAATAAAATACATCTTCTTTCCTCAAGACGATTGAAACTCATTCCGCTGCATTCCCACTGAATACTGAAGAATCAGTGATCCCTATGAACTCCATCCCAAGCAGATGATAATAATAATAATAGACAAAATTGAATGTTTACAGGGAGTGTCTTAAGTGGTGGTGGGAGTACTCCTCTTCCTGATGCATCTGCTAAAGATTGGGTTGATATGATTAATGGATTCCAAAAAGGAGCCTTGTCTAGCCGCTTGGGGATCCCAATGATATACGGAATTGACGCTGTTCACGGGCACAATAACGTGTACAATGCAACCATTTTCCCACATAACATTGGACTCGGTGCTACTAGGTAAGTTCATAGTTCAACTTCGTGCTGGAATCTACTTGTACTTGATATTAGTTTTATAACATGCTTGGTGCCTCCTTTGAGTTTGTCATCATCTCATGAGAATTCACTTCATGTTCTTCGGACTATAAGGAATTGACCAAAGGTGCTAGTTGTGTTGCTGAACATAACCCATCTCCCCTTTCTTTTTGCTATGAGAAGTCGAGAAGATAGAAGTTCTTGTTGTGTATGTCATTATTCACTCAGGAGGAAATATTCTTATAATCCTTCTTCACCTATTCCTAGTGGGCTGCTGTTATCCTCGGATGTTCAGCATGGAGTTACGTATTCAATTCATAGAGAGAACAGAAACTGCTTATTCTGAATATTATAGAATTGATCTACTAATTAAATGTCGTACCAGGGACCCAGATCTTGTGAAGAGGATCGGGGCTGCAACTGCTCGTGAAGTCAGGGCAACAGGGATTCAGTATACCTTTGCTCCATGTATTGCGGTAGGTGATAACATACATACACTAGGTTGAGCCTTGTTATATATGCTGTCAGTAGTTACATATCTGATATCTGTAGCAACTAGCTAGCTAGCAAGCGCCTTGACTTTAGTTTGTTACAGTATTCTGATCTCCTTTTTTGTTAACAATTATACCTTTTCTTTTTAATTAATAGGTATGTAGAGATCCAAGATGGGGCCGTTGTTATGAGAGCTACAGTGAAGATCCCAAGGTTGTCCAACAAATGACAGAAATCATCTATGGGTTGCAGGGGGAACCTCCTTCCGAGTCTCGGAAAGGTGTTCCTTATGTGGGCGGGAAGTATGAACCAGGACTCGACTAATTATATTTCAACCAAAAGCTTTTATTGCACTTATAACTAGATATGCAAACCTGTAGTTTGCTATGACGTGGTATATATAATTGTGATGCATTTTCTATTATCTAAGCTGGTGGGTTCCCATAATGTTGTTGGGCAAAGCAGTGGTAACTGGTAACCGGGGGCTGCTCTACTTGGTTCATCAACTTGAAGTTTGTGTTATCAAGTGTTTATTTCTTGTGTGCGCCTTGAAGGGGTTTTTGCTAGTTTGTTGCTTGCTCTATCGCTTTTTCCTTTTTAATCTTTCCTTATTCTTTTAATTAATTAATTAATTCTTCATTGTCCTGGATGATCAGAGACAAAGTTGCAGCTTGTGCAAAGCACTTTGTCGGGGACGGCGGGACAACAAAGGGCATTAACGAGAACAATACTGTAATTGACATGCATGGGCTGCTTAGCATCCATATGCCTGCCTACTCCAGCTCAATCATCAAGGGTGTATCCACAATCATGGTTTCTTACTCTAGCTGGAACGGACAAAAGATGCATGCAAATCATGGTTTGGTTACCGGATATTTGAAGGATATCCTTAAGTTCAAGGTGATCGATGATTGCCAAAGCTGGCCTGGCCTGCTTTTTCTTTAATTTTTAATTGTTTTCATTTGCATTATATATATACTACTAGTACTAACTGTAGTTGCTTGCTGCTGCTCTCTCTGTGATTGCCTATGAATCAGGGTTTTGTTATCTCAGATTGGGAGGGCATTGATCGGATAACCTCCCCACCTCATGCCAATTATACATACTCTGTCCTGGCTGGGATCCAAGCTGGAATAGACATGGTTAGTCTGTCACCGCATGGCATGCATACCTAGTGGAATCTTTCTTTCTTTCTTTTTTTTTTTTTTCTTTTTTTTTTTATTGCACGCACTTATTTGATCGGAAGAGACGAGTGTACCTAAAGCAGAGCAGAGCAGAGCTGGATGAAAGTGGGTGTTGGAATTTGAGTGTATATATATACATATATATGATATGATGGTTTGGTTTTGATTCAGGTTATGATCCCCTATAGTTTCAAGGATTTCATAGATGATCTCACATTCCTGGTGAAGAACAACTTTATCTCGATGGATCGTATAGATGATGCAGTGGAGAGAATCTTGAAAGTAAAATTTACAATGGGCCTCTTTGAGGACGCTTTGGCTGATCTCAATCTAGTCGATGAGTTGGGGAGCCAGGTAAGCAGCTAAGCTAAGCAATTCCTTCCACTGATCTCAATCTCATGTCATGGTGGAAATGAAATAGCAGCTTGCCTGAATCAGTGAATCTGATCCTGGAACATTAATTTGTCTTGTCAGGCACACAGAGAGTTGGCTAGGGAAGCTGTTCGGAAATCACTTGTTCTGTTGAAGAATGGTAAAGATGGAGATGCTCCATTGCTCCCGCTCCCGAAGAGAGTATCCAAGATACTAGTTGCTGGTAACCATGCGGATAACTTGGGTTATCAATGTGGCGGATGGACAATCAATTGGCAGGGTTTCAGTGGCAACAACTACACCAGAGGTGAGCTGCTACTTTACTTTTTGAATCTTGACATACGTACACATGATGTCTGTCTTTTGATCAGATTCTGTCAATCAAGTTCAAGTTCAAGTTCAAGTTTAAGCTTTATAAGCTACCACTAGGATTCACCCATTAAAATGGGATGGGATAGGTACTACGATCCTCCAGGCAGTAAAAACTGCAGTTGATCCTACCACACAAGTTGTTTACCATGAGAACCCCGATAGTGGGTTTGTCAAGTCCAACAAGTTCGCCCTAGCCATCGTCGTTGTGGGTGAGCAACCTTATGCTGAGACTGCAGGGGACAGCGAGACCCTCACGATGATGGATCCTGGTCCAACCACCATTAGCAATGTCTGTGGGGCCGTCAAGTGCATTGCTGTGATCATCTCTGGCAGGCCTATTGTTATCGAACCATATATGGCTTCCATTGATGCCCTGGTGGCCGCCTGGTTGCCAGGCACACAAGGCCAAGGCGTGACTGATGTCTTGTTTGGGGATCATAACTTCACTGGCAAGCTACCAACAACATGGTTTAAAACTGTGGATCAACTCCCAATGAATGTTGGTGATCTGCATTACGATCCGCTCTTCCCGTTTGGATACGGACTAACCATCGAGCAGCCCAAGGTTGATGTTGCAAGGTAAAGTTTTCATTCTCATGAATTTATTAGTCTGTGAATTATTCTTACGAGGGAGGCACTGCTAAGAGGTCAGGTCCATGTTGTCTGTCCTGTAGGCATGCATCAGCTGCTGCTGCTGCTGCTGCTACTGTTGATGGGAGGCCATGCACTATCATGGTTGCGCTTTCTATGTTGATCAGTTTGTCTGTAAGATTATCCTATTCCTATTCTTATTAACACAAACAACATTACCAATATGATTATGGTTTGGACTGGACGACATTATTTTATTCTGGAATCATCAGCTTATGCTGGTTGGGTTGGGTTCAAACAACTAGTTCATCAAGTTAAATCAGCACAACGGTCTAGTCTTATACATCCCGGCCACATACTCCATACCTTCCAGACACGATGTAATATATACTTGTATCCTAAACCATGACGAAAACCTTACCAGATGCTTTACTGGTGGAAGTTCAGTTTGGAATGGTTCTCTCGCAAAGTTTGTGCATCTATTCTGGATGTGCTTTAGCATCCCTTATACTGGTCTCGCACTGGATGGTGAAGGCTCTGCTGTAGCAGTAGTTTAACGTCACTACTCAGCCCAGAAATTTTCTTATGGAAACATGAATATGCTTATGGGATAAAAGAGAATCTGAATCAAAACTGGATTGGACTATCAACCAGAGAAGGAAAAATCCCAGAATTTTAAAAGTCCGGTATGCCTGCCTACCGTTCTACAACAGAAAGGGGAAACTGAATCCTGAAAGCCACCAAACAATGGGGAAAAAAAAAAGATGTGCAGAGTGAACTCGTCCTCTCCTCACTACGCAGGGCAGCTCACGTGACAAGTCTTGCTCCTGCAGCACCAAAGCAACCACTATCATCATCAACAAATGGAGTACGTAACAGAGCGGAAGGAATAAAAGACACATTATTCGTTCAGCGATGAGATACCTGGCACTTCAGACTTTCAGTTTCCCAGCATCCATAATTTAGTTGCTTTAAAATCTTGGCGAAGCACTTTAGTTCTAAGCAATAGTACAAAAAAACAAGAACAAAAGTGTGACATCTCATGAAGTGAGACATCTCATGACCTTTGAATTCTGCTTCAAATAGACATGAAGAAACTGTGTAAAGATGAAATGATTAATGAGAGATATTGATATAGCAAAGACAAGAAACTCTATAGATCCCAGCTTGGATGAACACACACGGTAGTGACTGGCACTGCATTGGTGCATCGAAGACGCTAAAGCCGTTTTTTTTTTATTTTTTTATTTTAGTTGTTCGGATACTGATCTCCACTACCTTTCTTTATGACATTTTATTCTGTTTCAATCTCACACACGACACAACTGGAAAACATTAGCTTCCTTGGAGAGTGAAAAATGCAAAAAGAGTATCAATACCCTTTTAACTATGTTTTCCCAGCTGATATTCCCCTATAACCCTCCTTCTCCAGAACTTCTGCCAGAGAGATATCTCCAGTTTTGACAATCCTCCCATTTTCCTGGAAAAAAATTGATATAAGCTGACAAAATCATTTTCATCACAGACACCATGCTATATATTGCATACAAAATATGAACATCTCATGATGGTGTTTAGCTTACCATTTTCATCAGACGCCATGCAATATTGCATACAAAATATGAACATATCATGATTGTGCTCAGCTTACCATTATATGAATGTATGCTGGTTTTATTAATTCTAGAAGGCGTTGATAATGTGTGATCATCAGTACAGAATTCTGTGGAGTCAAAAGAGCATTCACAGCTTTAGCGACATCCTGAAGGGCGTCAACATCTAACCCAGAGTCTATTTCATCCAGTATGGCTAAGTCAGCCCCCAAAACCTGCATTATAAGGGAGCATACAATTATAGCATCAAGATGTACTTCCTTCAGGACTTCTACGATTATTATAAAAGAAGTCAAAAAAAAAAAGTAAAACCACAATATCCGTCACAGTCCATTTAGCACATCTATAATACAAAAGGAAAGAGATTTTGAAAATATACATAACATAAATGTCACATCAAGAGGGGGTGGAGTAGCTTTTTTAAATTTTAAAAATTTAAATTTTATATGGTTGATATTTTTCCTTTTTATATTTTTTCCTCGTGCGGTGCACGGGTTACTCTAGTCACTGTACATCATAAATGAATTATTCAATTAAAATATAACACGAACAAGGAAAGTAAGAAACATACCGCAAGTTGTAGGATCTCATTCCGCTTCCTTTCCCCACCACTGAAGCCCTCATTAACATTTCTATTCAGAAGATCCGTCTTCATATTTACAAGATCAAGCTTACTGTACACATAGGTGAAGAACTGCAATGATGAACCATGCCACAGCTTGGTCATTAAGGAGGAGATCATTTTTTTTTTTTTTTGTTCTAAATCATACTGACAAAGATTAAGTTGAAAAAGCATAACCAGCTAAAAACAAGAAAAGGGGGAAAAACAAGTTACATTAATTGACAACTGGATTTAACTTCTATTTCCATTTAGAGGACAATTAAGCAGAATGAACCTTCAAATCACAGGCGGTCAGCATCCAAGCCTTCAAGGAGTCAGTAAAAGTTGTCACTGGTGTCTATAAGGGAAATACCCAAATTCAAAACTGCACTTGCATGAATCTCTTATAATAAATGTTGACAATCTAGTCAGTTTCCATTAGTCGTAATTTCCGTTGTACTTCATTTGTCCCAACCCCCTCCACAAAAAGAAGGATATCACCATACTGGGGCCATAAACACAATATTCATTGCATAATTACTTCTCATAAGTGACTGTTCAAAAGAATTTTATCTGCTACCTTTACCATGAGCAGTCTATGGTATGACTAAACAAGGGAGTTCATTTATTCATTACAATCCACAGGTATGTCCAGTAGGATTTGTATGTGTATGTGTGTGTGAGAGAGAAAGAGCTGCCAAAGGGGCACAGGAAAAAAGAAAGAAAATAGAATTATGTTCTGTGAAATAAGGCTAAAAATGTAAACTAGTTGTATAACTACAGTCCATCATAGCAGCACATTATAGCTTCCCAGCTTAATGGGACATGGATGGAAGAGTTGGGTATCCAATGGAAAACTGTTGCTGGGGAAAAAGGCAGTAAGCTTAGAAAGAGTACACAAGTGTAAAGATAAATACCTCAATTGGTCCAAGCTCCGGCAGGCCAAGTTTTCTACGGCGAGCATTGTACGCCATATTGAGAAAATCAGAATTGCTCACACCAGGAATCTCAACTGGGGACTGGAAGCTCATAAAAATTCCAGCAAGAGACCTTTGCTCAGGCTCCTTGTCTAGCAAGTTCTCACCTTTAAAAGTCACAGAGCCCCCAGTAACTTCATAATCTGGATGACCAGAAAGAACCTATAAAACGAATTACATAAGAATACCCCACGGGGAAAAAGAAGTGGAACAATGCAAATGTAAAATCCATGTTTGGACACTCTTAAAAGAGTGCTTTCATATGTTGATTTTTGAAATTTTGATCAAATAGGCCTAGCCTTAATTTAGCTCAAAAGTCAAATGAAAAGCTTTTGCCGGTTCTAGAAATGCATCGTGACAGCTAGGTATAGGTCTAAGCTACTGGCAGTGTGGGATCAAATAGAGTACAGTGTTGATCAGCAGCAAGAGAGTAATTAGGAAGTATTCACTAATCAGAACAGCTATGATCACCTCAGAGAGCATCACAAGAAATGAACCACACTCATGTGGATTACCCTAAGAAAGCCTCGGACAAGGTTGATATTATAGATAGCAGAATAAGATCATCTGCTCATGGAAAATAGATTAACAAAAGTGGGAGTTGGTGGGGATCAAGCATGTGTCTTATGCAACCCATGTTGGAAAACAAGGGATCTGTTCTTCCAATGTCACTATTCAACTGAATTTTGACTTAAGGTATTTCCGTGAACCGTTGAAAGGAATGGGATATGCATTATTTTGGAAAACATTGAAAGGTAAGTAAAGCTCAATGTAAGAGACGTGTAGAATGTCTGTTATGCAACCCATGTTGGGAAACAAAGGATCTGTTCTTCCACTGTCACTATTCAACTTAATTTTCACTTGAGGTACTTGTGGTGCTGCACTGTTGAAAGGAATGTGATATGCATTATTTTGGAAAAGATTGAAAGGAAAGTAGAGCTCGATGTAAGAGTGTAACAACAGCTCGTGTGTACTGCATTTGAAAGGATCAAAATGAATCTGGCTAAGTTGAGAGCCGGGTATATGAGCAAAAGAATAACCAACAACTGCCACACAGATAGGCTCCTCAACTTAGAATATCAACTGTGTATCGTTTTCTCCATATAATAATGCATTGACGTAATGATAGCTCCTTTATCAAAAAGGGTGTTCCCCGGTGCATATGCCTCCCCGGCTAGTGGGGGAGTAGAGGGAGGGGTCTGCATATGTACGCAGCTTTACACTTACATTTTTGCAAAGAGATTGTTTCCACACTTCGAGCTCGTGACCAACGGGTGCCCAATGGAGCAACTTACCATTGCGCCAAGTACCATTGCGCCAAGTCTTGCCTTGTATGATAACTCATTTATCAACAGAGAGAGGATGAGGAGGAGAAAGGGATAAAAAAGGCCGAAGTAACCTAGACTAGAGAAAATCTAAGTCAAAGGCAAACTCACAAAGAGGGGGAGGTATATATCCACTCTCATAGATTTTCGATTTGGTCCTATCATATTCAGTATAGCTCTATTCAAGGGAGCAAAATAAAGAGAGGGGCTACAATCATCAGCTAAAGCACAAGGGCTGTAGTTTGTTTATAATTACTTTAAAACAAGATTAATTTCGTCATACTAAACAGAGCACTACGCAAAGATCATCGATAACAAAAATGCATAGACCATCTATAATTGTAGAACCTTAGCAAATGTACTCTTCCCAGAGCCATTCTTCCCCATGATAGCGTGGACCTATAGGTATTAACCAAATTATACAATGTTAGAAACTCGCCCATGAGAATCAAAAAGAAAAATGACAGCATTCCACCATTCAAGTAAAGAATAAGAAAAATAAGGGGGGAAAAAAACTAAAAATGTAGACACAAGAAAACCAAATTTATCACTAGTCCTATGTTTTCCTTCTTCCAAAAAAAACACTTCCATAGTTTTTTGTCCTGAAGAAGTGTATAAAGTAGCTGATTCAAAATCTGTGTTCAGGCAACTAAATAGAACAGATACTTAGCCTTCAATACTCTTAATGCAAAGCTATAAGGCTAGGAAGTTCAACTCTTCCAACAGAATTGGGCCAAATCCAACCGGATTTACCAAACCCCATGCGTACTGCGTGCTTGGCTCACCATATATTGGGTGCTATTCTCCTATAAATACGGGGAAACAAATGAAACTACCACATGCATTATCCTGGGCCAGATTGGCATGCATATCTTTCTGCATACTAGCAACCAAGTGGATTCTTTAGTGTTGAAATATAGAAATCGTCAGCTACATCAGCATAAAGAACAGGTTTGAGTTATTCACAGAAACATTTCTCAAACAAATATCACCTGGATGTCATATTTTCCTTGTGTGTACTGTTTTATCTCATTGCATGGAGAGTGACGACTATTTCTCCCAGCTCCTCACTAGATCTCTACATTTGTTTAGGTATGTAAGAATTTGTTATTAAGGTTACTTTCAAATGTCCCCAGATCAACGAAAATACATAAAATTACTCAAATTTACAGTATGAATCAACACCAGCGGTATATAGCTCCAAAGCATAACTACCCAAGACCTCAAATGTGGTATTATGGTACATGTTATATGCACCAAAGAGAAAATCACACAAAGTGGAGTTGTTCCTTATTAATTTCTTCTATACCATGCATGATGCACCTAGGCTCTAGGTTGTATTATTTGCTACCCTAAATATGCCAAAATCAAATGTGGTATTATGGTAGATGTTATATGCACCAAAGAGAAAATCACAGAAAGTGGAGTTGTTCCTTAACAATTTCTTTTTCTCCCTAAAAACTTGTAGTTGTTCCAAAACCTCGAACAACTACAAATACGTGAACCATCCCTGTGAAGCTTTCTCCCACCACTTCTAACCTCTTTGGTACACAACATAACTCTTTTTACACCCCCTCACATTTCCAGATCTTCATGGGTGCATTAGATAGATCTGCACTTGTATGGTGAATTGGTGATAATATAGTCACAGTTCGTCTAAACAGACGACAACATAATTCTTGCTGCGCAGCAAGCAATACTTCCAAAAATCCGAGATTATTTCAGACACTGGTTTTGGGATGTTTCAATTGAGAAACAACTTGGCTTATGCACCCGAGTTCACATCCAAACACCATATTACTTCAACCTACGCAATAAAGTAGCAATGAGATTATAAAGTGGTTCACGGCTATGATGTGAACCTTCATATTTCAATTGACAAAAATAGTACGCCTACTTGGCCTCGGACAAGTCAAAGACTCGCCAACAGAAAATCAATTTGAAGAGTCATGATTCACAGGAGCATAATTCCAATGCCAAATGAGCACAGCAGAGACCTCGCCTTCGTGGACGGTGAGGTTAACGCCATTAAGAATCTTCTGCTGGGATTCCGCAATCACAGCCGTGAGATCTCTGACTTCAAGGAGCAATTTCCTATGATCGTTGCCGCTGGAGCTGGATGGCGGGATATCGACGGCGGAGACGGTGGCGGTCACCGGACTCAGAGAGCGGCGGCTGGAGAAGAAGAGAGCGCGGCAACGCAGGGGTCGACCGACGGGGGTTTGAAGAGACGGAAAAAGACCGCTGGTGGTGAGATTTTTGGGTGGATGAAAGGGCAGCGTGGCCGGCGTTGCCCTAGAGCAGTGAGTCGTCGCTCGCGTCGCCGGCATCTTGTCTGTTGGGGTTGGAGTCTTGTCGAGACAAGCGGGCGGGCGATGCCAGGGGATTCTGGTGGGAAGTATAGGCAAGAGGATAATGGTAGGAAGTATAGGCTGTTTTATCTATAAAAAAATAAAAAACAGTAATACTATTGTTTTATCTCAATAAAAATAAAAATAATAATATACTACCGTATCACATAAAAATCATAAAAAAATCGAGATATATCCCTGGAATGTATCTAAAGTAATCAGCAATTCGGTGAGAGTTACTAAAGCGACTAATATTCTATGTCATCATTTTTTTAAAGGTTCTATCGATTTTGTGGAACATTCAATAACTTGAGTTAAAATTTTGGTGATTTTAATCACTGTCAGTTTACTAGGTGGTCCAATGGTAGTAGTGAGTCTTTTTTTTTTAACTGTTTTTTTTTTTTTAACTTTCTGGGTCTTTGATAATTGTTAATTCAAGGGTTGTGAGAAGTCCACACTCCCTTGAAAAAATAGAAGCGCTCTCTAGGAAATTCCTGTATATATATATATATATATATTGTTAAAAGTTGTAGAATATACGACAGTTAGAAGATTAAATATGTTGTGTATTCTGTAAATATTTTAAATAAACGATAAAAATGTAAGAATACATGACAATCGTCATCTATTTCTCTAAATAAAATGATGACATTGTATAATTAAACAAAAAAAAATGATGTTGGTGACTTATCACAGGTAAACAAGTACCCGTGGATAATGGACGCATACGAGTAATAAGGCATATATAATTCTAATATTATATCCGTGGGTACAAATACGAGTATAAAAATTCATGCCCGCAATAAAAATAAGACAAGTAAGAGCATCTTCTCATATTTCTTTTCTTCTCTGCCATTGTTTGCTCAATTATTCTGGCTTCCTCAAAATTTTACATAGGCCAAGCAAAATACGTGTATTTTAAAATTCTCATATTAAATACATATATTTTATATATAAAGTTACATATTAATTCAATCTATCCATATTTTAAAACCCGTAATGTATTATTTTCGAATTTTCTAACTAAACTCCGAATCTCCATACTAAGAGCATCTACATTGGCACCGGATTTTTGGATAGTTTAAGAGTGTGTGAATAGTGAGAGAATTATATAATGATTTTTAGAGAATTTTTGAGAGAGTGAATTTTTTTTAAAGGTTGAGTTTCAGAATGAGGAGGATGAAAATTTAGAGATTTGTAATGGGTGAATAACGAGAGAGTTATGTAATGATTGTTTGAGTATTGATGGAAAAATAAAGGGTGCATAATAAGAGGAAAAAATTGAGGTGGGTGCCTTACTGATGCTCTAATGGGGTAGGAAAGTTAAATGGCTTCTTCTATTTCACTTTACATTGCCACGCGATCTGCTGCAAGTATTTGTTGAGACGATTGAAAAAGAAAATGAATGCAAAGGCTGCTCTTCAAGTGGAGAACTTTGAGGCTCTCCTTTTTCTACGTGAGTGGATTGGGACTAGTTAGTCAAATTACAAACAATTGCAACTTTGAACTACTCAATGAAGATGCCCAGTATATAAAATTCCTACTTTCTCTACAAAAAATATAATCTCGGTTGCAATGCAACGAATCCTCCACAACTTAAAAAATCAAAGTTGGGCAGTTTAGCTTCTCTATTCCCCTTGCTTGGCATCAACAATCAGGCTGCAATCATGCGCCTTCCTTTATCTGCAAAAGAATGAATACAAGGACTTGATAACTTGTGAAAAAGATTAGATGGACGAAGCACTGGAGGAGAAGACCAACCTCGAGTTTTTTGTTCCTCTTCTTTTTTTTTTCTCTTCTCTTCTTCAGCTTTTTCTTCCCCTGAGTAATTTCTATATTCAGCTTCTTCGGCTTAGGTATTGGTGAGCTATCTCTCATGACCATGTCCTATCAATTTCCGCAGCTAGTAGTTGAATTAAAAAGTGTGTAGTGTACCAACCAAGAAGATAATCAAAGAAAAAAGAGACGAGAAAATAAGAAACCATGGGCACTTGGCAATCACCAAAGGAAGCCACATGTCTAATCATCCGCCCTGAGTCCGAAGTTTCACCTGGTATAAATAAAGCAAACAACAAGTAGTTATTCTCCTCTCCTGGATGCTATGCTGGCGATGCTGCTCTACCGCTCAATGACACTTACCCTAAGTCTACATAGACAATTTGGAGTAACTTCCATAAGATCAATGCTATACTAATTGGCAGATAGATGGCAATGCTGCTTCAACTGATCTTAAGCATGCAGCTAATTTTTGTACCAATACCCACTTACCAGTTTCCTTGGGAAACAACTTCCACAAGATCAAATACTATCCAGGACATGACAAATACGCCTCAAGGCCCAACCATTATTTTTGTATTACCAGTGTGCCATTAATTCCTACTTTGGAAACTTCCACAAGGTCAAGGATCCACAGACTCAAGGATCAATTGGGGATAATGACAATGCTGCTTGAGCCATAAGCATGCAATGGAGGTTTTATACCCGTTTATCTATTACTCCTCCTTGAGAAACAAACAACATCAGCCATGAAAGCAGAAAGCTGCAGATCATATCTTAGCTGGCCTAAGTTCTGACGAAGATACTAGCATTTCCAAGCTCACAAAAGCTTCAAGGGTATTCAAATTTGTGCACTCTTTAGATGGGAAAAGTGCAATACTCGCATAAAATCTACTAGGACAGCCTCCATCTGATTACTTTCAGTAAGTAGCAATAAGATTGCACCAAGAAAACCAAATTTCTTGTCCGGAAAGGTGCAAGTACATTCAACTCCACTGGCATGCAAGTGCAGACGAAAGAAGGTGGAGGAAGCAATCATCGAAACTAATTTAAAGAATATAATTAAATAAATAACGATCTAGAATAAAGTATGTGAAAGACTGGCAGAATATAAACACGCATCACACCAAAAGCCAGGGCTAAAATGAAATAAGAATATAAACTAACTTGCAGTAACGGTCTCTTTTGCATTCTTCACTGCCATTTCAATGAGATCAGGATTCATAGAGTCAAGGCCACCAGGTTCCATGAGTTTTCGCTCAAGAAACTTCGCTAGAGCAACAGCCTTATTTGTGGTAACCGGTCCGCCAGGATGGGCTAGCCTGATACAGAATCCACCATTTCATATGCCTTGCCTTGATTCAACTGAATTATGTGACACTAAAAGAAACAGACGCACATGAAAATCCCAACACACGAAAGCACAACTTACAATTAGGAAGTAGCTGTATTATCCATAGTGAAGTTAAAATGGTGGTGTTTACTGTTTAGATAATCAAACCTACTATAAAGCTCTTCATGATATCCAAACACAGATGTAAAATGGATCAGGACCCAGTAGCAGATGCTTTGGAGTCAAGCCAGAGCAATTGCATAATTCCATTGTAAGGAATGAGTTTGGTTTTGAAGATATTCATGAGCAATCATGTAAAACATTGAAGAACCACGATTCAAATTGTGGGCATCTTCTTGCACCCACATTGGATTCCCAACTAAACAATAACTGAAAGAAAAACAATACCCAGATAACCCAATCAAATGAAACCCAATTACTTCGACCATCCATCGCCCTACGAAAATAATCTCATTTTCAAATAAAACCTCATTACTTCGTCGCTCATGGTCATAGCTCCGCAAGAAAACTATACAATCCAATCAATTGAACTTCCAATCCATCTTCCTCAATCATACGACAGTTAAACAATTTAAATCATATATATATAGAGAGAGAGAGAGAGCCAAATAAGTGATAGTAATAATACTACCGAGGCTGATCACGAGCAGAAGGAGGAGGCAGAGAGGGAAGAGGAGCAAATTTACTTCCTCTAAGCGCTCTTCTCTCATCTTCAGTCAGTAACTCGACTCCCTTCACCATTTTCGCCTCTGCGGTCCTCTCCTGCTGCGCTAAGTTTCACCTCCTCCTGATACATGCGACGGAGTGTATATAGTAAAGATAACATATATATATATATATATGTATGTATGGATGTATGTTGCCAAAACACAGAGAAATAGACGGGGTATGTAGACGTTTTGTGATGGGAACCTGTTGCTTCTGATTGATTCGATACGTTTGTGGTTAATCCAACAGCTGAAGTTGAGGGCTACTCGAAGAAGAAACAAGAAAAGTCTCTCCCTCTCCCCTCAGCCTCAGAGTAAGACCACCGGCGTTTGCTCCGCAGCCACCGATCTTTGTAGTTAGTTGTAGGGCATACAATTTACCAAGTGGAGGAACACATGAGGCTTTTTTTTTATTTGAGGAAACAAGATTTGATTGGGGATTTGGGAGGTTTATTCATCGATTCATGAAACTTGGGGCAAATCATATCGCCCATATAGTCCTTTTTTTTCCTTTTTCCTTTCTTTTTTTTTCAATACTTTATTTAGGAATTTTATCGCGTGTTCCAACCACTTTGACTAACCAAAGATGGTTAGTAATTAATGTTTTTTAGGTAAGTGAAAATATATACTAACACGAGGAACTCAAAACCTATCTCTCCTCCTATGTCTATCAATACCCTACTTCGACCTTTTCCATGAATC
>JAOWBR010036087.1:0-15961 GCA_028571145.1 Dionaea muscipula
GACAGTCTCTACACATTCCAGTTCAACCGGTCATAATTGTCAAACGGAAAATGTATAACCGCAACTAGTAGGACAAAGAGTACCACAGAACGTGTGTGTGCATCCAAGCCTTAACCAGCATACCACAAACCCAAGCGAGTATATCCAGAAAAATAATCATAGAATAAGTGCAATTCCACAGCTCACAGGTAAAATGAATATGTTTGAAGTGGTAAATATATTAAAGAAAAAGCTATACATAGCAACAAATGGCTTAAAAAATAGCCAGGCTTGGACATTCCCAAGCTCTACAAAGTCAGCACACTCTCGGTCAATGTCTCCTAAGCAATCCTCCCTATAATCATCAAAAACAAAGTAGGCTAGCCCAGAACAAAATGGCTGCCCTAGAAAAAAGAAGGAATTCTATCCTCTAAATGATATACCTATTAGGATAATAAGAATACATCATAGCAAATACGTGTATTTTTATTTTCCTAATAGTATCTTCAGAATTTAAAGGAGACCTATTCCATAATAAATCATTTCGTGCCTTACAAAGATAGTAAACAGTTGTTGCAAAAGAAATACGCAGTGCAGTGCTTCTCGTTCCCGAGCCCCCACTTTTGCCTTTAATCCACTGAACTGTATCTTTTCGTGAACAAAGTGAGCGAGACATGTCACTCCATGCACAAATAGACTGCCATATAGTCGATGTTTTCCTGCATCTGAAAAATAAATGATTGGCAGATTCCATCTCCAACTCACAGAAAAGGCAGCTGCAGTCAGGCAAGTCCCATTTCAGAATGTCTCTAGTACACAGTCTCCCTAACATGACTTTCCACAGAAGGAAGGAGAATTTCGGTTCCACATGCTTGTGACAAATGAACTTACCCCAGTATTTCTTTTAACCTTTTATCCTCAACAGCCTATAAATGAAGCTTGTATTAAGCTTTTAATTGATCATTCCTGATACGAACCCAGCCGACCTGCGACACGAACCCGTAAGAGATTGATGACCCGAGACCTTTGACTCAAGAGATTTGGATGGATCCTGTACCCGAAGACCATTCGTCGAATCAAACCGAGGTAACTTGTCCGCGACCCGAATCAAACCTAAAGAAATCGAACGCTGGAATTAAGGACGCCACGAACGAGTCTAGAAGCTCGATCGATAAGTCGTGTGATCGCCTCGGAATCCACCGAATTGATCGAAAGCCCCAATTGGAACCAAAAGAGATTTGCTCTCAATTAAAGATGATCAAAAGTTGTTCATTAATGTCTTACATGTCCCCTTTTATAGGAAGGGTCGAAAATCTAGTCAAAAAGGAAATAACATAAGTCTAGCGCTAAAATTGAGAAGTCCGCGCTGATTTAAAATCGAAACTCAACGCCTTCACGGACGTCCATACGAACGTCCATCACTGTCGCAGACGGAACACGATGATCACGGACGTCCCTACGATCGCCCGTCGAGGCCTCAGCCTGATAGGTGATTTTTTTCACGAACGTTCGTACTGTAACACCTTAAACCGGGTGTTACTGACGATAACTCATGAGGTGACTCACGAGTCATTGGAGCCGGGTGAAAATCATGCAAGATACTAAAACAGTTCAATATTGAGGAAAAGACAACAACCACCATGCAAGAAAAGCTAACATACAAGAAAAATACATAACATTCGTCCATCAGTCCCACAATGGGGAAAACATGAATCCAACGTGTACATTATACACAAAACGAGATCAGAGTATCACTATGTCATAAACATGCAGCGGAGATAAGAAATGTAAATCCTATGAGGCGTCACCCCTCCCCGCCGCATCCATCTATCAATCATGATCAAGACCTATCAAAATAGACAGGGGTAAAATCCATCAGCTAGCGATAGCTGGTGAGATAAAATACGGCATAAGGTATATGAATAAAACATGCAATTCATGTGTATTCAAATCGTGTATCGTTCGAATCCATAAGTTCTCTAAAACAATCCATGGACCATGGCAATAATAGATACATCAAAACAAAATGCCATATACCAATATTCATATCAACCCAGGGTACTCCAGCAACACCTATATAATATACATCCCGGTATGGCATCACCGCGAAAATGTAACATCATGAGGTTTCGCCCTAGTTCCCCCGTCGCGAACGGAAGAACTTCAGGACGTTGTGACACCCGAAGGTGGTCTTAGCTTCCACACAGGGAAGAAATCCAAGGGCTTGAAATCCAAATCCATATCCCATGTCCAAAACTCAATAGGCATACAATCCCCAATACAAATCGGTGGAAATCAACATCTCAATATAAACGGTTTTCCAACAAAACCAATCCATATGTAAAGTATAGGAAAACATGAGAAAATCAGCCATTCATGTACCAATGCCCGTACATCAACTCACCTGAACAATGTGCAAACAATCTCAATCAAGAAATCCAATCAACCGAGCACTAGCCGCTCAATGGAATAACCGCAAGCTTCTGAATCGAAATCATGCATAAAAGTCTCAAAAACTAACCACGAAAACTAATGAAATCATCATGCAAACGAACTCAACATAACCCAAAAGGAATCCCAATGATCTCCCAAAACATGCCTAAGATCATCTCCAAAACAATCCGGATCAATCTCTAGGAGATATGAAAAACATCCCCTCACAGCCTCAGGAATCCGGTCTGTCGGATTTCCCCTCTTTATGGAATCCGGTCGGCCGGATAACCAAAAACAGGGAGGATGTGAAAATGCCGGCCGGCTGGAAATGGGGACCGGTCGGCCGGAAATCCTGTGTCTGCAATATGACAGATTTTCCTCATGCACGAAATCAAACCAAAAATCATCCTCCTTCGAAAGTAAAGCCTCAAACACATCAAAATACATGCATCAAAGCTAAACAAACCCTTAGAAATCATCACCAACATGCCAAACACCAAATCACCTCTTTAAAAATCCAAAACACACTAAAATAACCTAAACCATGAATCCGATGCAAACACACCACAAACTCATCATGAACACCTCAAACAACATGCCAAAGCATGTCAAAGCCTTCACCAACAACAAACATGAACCAAACTCAACATGACCATATGAAAAATCCATCCAACATCATTAAACTAAAGAAAACCATTAACTTAACCAACACATTACCTTTAAACAAGCAAACGGATGAACTCTAAGGATCCCAGAGGCTACCAAAAGATCCTCCACACAAGCTTCAATCAAGAACAAGCTCAAACCTTGAAGAAGAGATGAAAATCCCTTGAATCTCCCTTCTTTTCTTCTCTTCCCTTCTCTTCTCTTATTCTTCTTGCTTCCTATGGGTTACACGGCAAGGGGGCAGAACAAAGGGCTTCCAAATGCCTCCTCAAATCACAAAACAACAACTCACTTAACCACACACACACTCCTCCCCCCTCCTCCATAATACATGGCCTTCAAAGTCCATAATAGTGGCTAGCCAATAATCTTCGAATCACGCGTGCACACTAATCCGAAACGCCTCAAACTCGTCACCAAAAATCATGAAATTAAATCACGGTCCTAACAAACCCAAATTCGAAATATCGAAAAACCGTCAAATCACGACCCGTCAAATCCCGAAAAATTGGGGAAACCTAAACACGTCAATATGGTACTCGATGGTCTCGTCTCATCATCCTGGTCATGCCGGTATGTTCAAAATGGTCGTACGACATGCGATGCAAAAAGTAGCAAAATGGCTACGTAAAACCGTAAATACTATTCACAAAAGTACTATTCACCGAAAAACTGAAAATCTCCAAAATGATATAAATAAGCATAAATCAACATAAAAATGGATATAAAAGTGCGGGATGTAATTGCCAGCACCTTGAATCTTCAACATATGCTGAGAAAACCATAACACCATAAATATCCAAATCAAATCAAAGGACCAAGGCGATAGGATGTAACATTTGGCCATGTAAAAATAATCACTCAGTTAGGGTACCCCAGTAACGCCTACTTGATATACACTCCAGCATGGCACCACCGCATACATGTATCATCAAGAGGTAACCATCCTAGTCCCTCTGCCGCGAACAGAAAGGACGTGAAGATGTTGTGACACCCGAAGGTGGCCTTGGTTTCTCATCAGAGAAGCACTCCAAGGACTTCGAAATCTAGCATCCATATACCATGTCCAAAACCACAACAGGCATACAAGTCGTAACGACAATGTTATCGCCTGAAAATGAGCCAAGAGAAACACCTACCGACTCGAGAACCGCCTCCGATCGGTTGGGCCATGGTAGACCGGTTCAACGAGCTAAGCCTCGTCTAGATCAGCTTCAGGAATGAGGAGATCAGGTCTTGGATCTGGAAAAATGAGCAAACAACGTCAGAGGGAAGCCTGAGGGTTTTAAGCCCGAGTCGACCACTCCGATGCCCAAGTCAGCAGGTGAAAGCAAGACGCGGAATCAAGCTTAACGTCAGAAGTCGGAAAAAAGGGATTAGAAATACTTCGGCGGTGAGCCCCTATTTATAGGAGAGGAAGTTGCATATTTACTGTTATGCCACTGGGATCTTCGGGAACCTCGTGCGGCCTAGCTGGAGCTCCGATTTTCGAACAGTCAGAGGTTGTGCTCTCTTGGCTAGGCAGGGAATCTTCTCATGCAGTTTGGGGTGCCTATCTCGGGATTGACCGGGTTGACCCGAGAGGGCTGTATGGAGCGACGGAAGGTCGTACATAGCGGCGGAGAACTGTATGGTGCAACGAAGGGCTATGTGGAGTATTAGAGGGCTATCCGGAGTAATAGAGGGCTATGCAGAGCGACGAAGGGCTGTACGGAGCAGCGGATCCGCTGCGCGGAGCAGCCGGGGGGGGGGGGGCTGATCAGCTTGGCTGATCACCCGGGCTGATCAAGCCCGGGCCAGGTAGGCTGTCTTGAAAATGTCAAGGGTAGGTCCCGGGCAGATCACCCGGGCTGACCACCCAGGTCGATCGCCTGAGGTGATCCTGCCGGATCCGTTCGGTCCCGATCTGAGCGTCGGCGAGTCTGGATGCATCTCTTGTATCCTTTTGTCCACGTGTATAGGGGGAATTTCCCTGTATATCATCAGTCCTCCAGTTTATAGTGCAAACGAAGTGCGGACTATAAACTTTGAAACGAGTCAGGCTCAGCTGGTCTACGTGGACAAAAGTCTGAGTGAAATGTCTGATAAGCTGGCGGCGACGATTGAGGAATTGACGGTGACGGCGAAGGAGCCATAGGCGACGGACGTCTAGAGAGCCGTAAAATAGTCTTGACTCGGAAGCTGAGACACGGTGTTGCAAACCGGAGTCATTCCAACTATGTTGCTGAAAAGTGCGACTGCAAAGTCAGGAAAGGTGGCTCTAAAGCCATACTGCCTTGGTCCGAAAACCAAGACGCAGCTGTAAAAACTGGATTCATTCCAGCTATGTAGCTGAAAAGCGCGACTGCAAAGTTGGGAAAGGTGGCTCTGAAGCCGTACTACCTTGGTCTGAAAACCAAGACGCGACTCTAAAAACTGGATTCATTCCAGCTATATAGCTGGAAAGCGCGACTGCAAAGTCGAGAAGGGTGGAGCGCGACTGCAAAGTCGGAAAGTCCAAGGAAGGGATCTGCAAAGAAGAAAAAGTGAAAGGTGTAGGTGAAGATCATTTAATGTACTGCTTCTCACTCCCTCTTGTTGTTTCTGTCTGAGATACGTCTAGTGTTGTTATCCTTTCCCCATCCTGTTGGTATCAGCAGCCAAACCTCATGTGTTAAAGCAACACAATGAGCTTGAGTCTATGAATGGTGTGGAATCCGACTCGGGGAGGGTGTATGACTAAGCGGCATAGGTAGCGTGTCCTGTGATCTGTACAATGTAGAAAACCTGTCAAAGGGCCACATGAGGGGTACCGCTCCAACGATCAAGTCAGTCCGGGTCTATACATATACAGGTGCAGACAAAAAGTAAGATAGACAAAATACAAGGAGATAGCAAATAAAATAACTTATCACTAAGCATATCGACGCTCCGGGCTTAGGCTCCTACTGCCGTCTTTTCTCTTTGAAGAGGAGGGTTTGTTCGTCTTAGTCAGACTTTCTATACGGCTCTTGAGTACTCAACAATCGGCTGTGTCATGACTTGGGAGCTTGTGAAAGGCACACCACTTGTTGGCAGATCTCACGCAGTCTTGTGCTCCTGATGCTGCGAGAGGGGTATGCTCCCTCCTCGGGTTCTCAACCCTGTGGGGCCTCGTCTTTAATCGGCGAGATCCCTTGTCTCTATGGCGGTCTCTCTCGGGAGAGGCATCTCTTCTGGACTCTCGCCGGCACTCTACTCTGGGGTCAGAGGCTGCTCGGGCACTGTTCAGATCTTCTAGGGTCATGTAAGTGTATGCCCTCTACAGTAGCTGTCCAAAGTCAGCAGGCTTGCGGAGGGTAAGGTCATCGAGGAAGGCTACAGAACGCAATCCTGTCTGAATGGCCACCATGGCCATATTGCCACCGAGGCCGGGAATCTGAATGTACGCCATGTTGAAGCGAGCCATGAATGCTCTCAAGGACTCGTTTGGTCTCTGTCGGATGCTGAACAGGCTAGGGGCGGCCCTGGGGAAAATACAGGAGCTGACAAACTGTCCTATGAAGGCGTCCCTCAACTGTGCGATCCTCGAGACGGATCGAGGGGAAAAAGTGGCAAACCACTGACGGGCGGCTTCCTTGAAGGTGGATGGGAAAGCGCGACACATGATGGCGTCTTCCACTCTAAACAGCTGCATCTTAACCTCAAAGTTGTTAAATTGGTCTTCAGGGTCGGTAGATCCTTCGTACAACTCCGTCTGCGGTAGATGGAACCCTGCTGGAAAGGGTGCATCGTGAACCTTCTGAGTAAAAGGTTCGGAGCGATTAACTGGAAGTACATAAGCAAATACAGCAACAGTAGCCTGCCCGGGCAAAACACGCCCGACCTGATCTCTGTTCAGCCTGGCATGGTCGTCGGGCTAATCTCCCATGCTCAGCCCGGTCAAGGTGCCGGGCTGATCCTCACTGCTCAGCCCGGCAAGGGTGCCGAGCTGATCTCCCTCCTGCACGGGTAAAGCAGTCTCAGGAAGATCTCTATCCGTCCTAGCAGGGACCTGCGTGGGCAAGAGCCGAGATGCTCCGAGTGTGCTAGGGTGTTGTGGAATCAAACTATCTCGAATCTCAAGAAGGAGAATCTGCAGGTGGTTGAACTCTGCTCTAGTCGGTGGACTGTCTTGTGTGGAGGTTTGTTGTTCATGTCCAGTGTGAGTTGGAGAAGAAGAAGACATGGCTGATTGTCTCTTCCCACAGACGGCACCAGATGTTATCGCTTGAAAATGAGCCAAACGAAACACTTACCGGCTCGAGAACCGACTCCGATCGGTCGGGCCAAGGTAGACCGATTTAACGAGCTAAGACGTGTCTGGATCGGCTTCAGGAATAAGGAGATCAACTCTTGGACCTGGAAAGGTGAGCAAACCACGTCAGAGGGGAGCTCGAGGGTTTTAAGCCCGGGTCGACCGCTCCGATGCCTAAGTTAACAGGTGAAAGCAAGACACAGAATCAAGCTTAACGTCAGAAGTTGGAAAAAAGGGATTAGAAATACCTGGGGGGTGAGCCCCAATTTATAGGGGAGGAAGTTGCATATATATGGTTATGCCACTTGGATCTTCGGGGAGCCCGTGCGGCCTGGCTGGAGCTCCGATAGACGAACGGTTGGAGGTTGTGCTCTCCTGGCGAGGTAGGGAATCTTCTGATACAATTCGGGGTGCCTATCGCGAGAATGATCGGGTTGACCCGGGAGGGCTATACGGAGCGGCGGAGGGCCATACGTAGCGATGGAGAACCGTATGGAGCAACGAAGGGCTATGCGGGGTAGCAGAGGGCTATGCGGAGTAACAGAGGGCTGTGCGGAGCGTCGAAGGGCTATGCGGAGCAGCGAAAGGCTGCGCGGAGCAGCGGTGGGGGCTGATCACCCGGGCTGGCCTGAAAATGTCAAGGGCAGGTCCCGGGCAAATCACCCGAGCTGATCACCCTGGCTGATCACCTGGGCCGGTCGCCCGAGGTGATCCTGTCGGATCCGTTCGGTCCCGGTCTGAGCGTCGGCGAGTCCAGATGCGTCTCCTGGATCCTTTTGTCCACGTGTATAGGGGGAATTTTACTGTATAACAGACACTACGGTCGAAATCAAACTACCAATCTCCTAATGAATTACTCATACATCATGCAACAACAGTTATAATCAACCGTATATAAAAACATGGAAAACGATGAGAAAACTTATCGATTCAAGTACCACTAGTCCGTAAGTCAACTCACCTGAGCAATCACTATCAATCAATCACCAATGATCCTTTAACCAAGCTCGAGGCACAGGGGTCAACAATGGTCCCTTGGACACAATCATGATCAAAGTCTCAAAATCCGCTAAACGGTGAAAATACTTAGTAAACATTCTATGAAGCTAAATCCATAACAAACATGCCTAGGATAACCTTATTCACGTGTCCACGGTCGTTCCCGACCTCTCCCTAAACAATTCCATAAGCCGGAATCAAGTCGGATAAAACAGCCTATGGATTGGTCTAGAGGACGGATATCCGGCTGTCTATGACCAGATATCCGTAATTTTGGTGCAAATGGAGCAGAAACTGCCTAGCTCGGATCTGGATATCCAGTTGACCCTACCGGATATCCGGCCCTGTGATCTGTAGAAATCCCAAGGAAACCAAAAGCCCGAAATCTTAATTAAAATCGACCAAAATCAAAACTAAAGCCTCAAACAAGTCTAAAAGCATGATACAATGCATATCAAACCTTCTCAAACCATCTAACACATGCCAATCACTAAATCACCAAATGAAAAATCCATCCAAACATGGAAAACATGAAAATCATCAAGGCTATTACCTCAAAGTCTCCAAGAAGATGAGTTCAAAACCTTCCCAAGGCTGCCACAAGTGATCACCAACCAAGAATAATCCAAATATGGTTAAGAACTCAATGGATTGGATGAATTCCTTAAGAACTTCCTTAAACCCTCTCTCTCTTCTTTACTTCTCTTCTTCACTTTTCCTTCTTCTTTCTCCTTAAGTCTCTTGGTCAAATGCAAGGGAAAAATGGCTGAGATACACCACTAACTCAACCAAGAAACATCACAAATACACACACACTCAATTATTAATTAAACACACTTTCACACTCAACCTCCACCTACTACACCACACTAACCACTAACAACCTCTACTCACAAATCACGCTTAGGAGACTAATCCTACAAGCCTTAAACTCATCACCAAAAATCATGAAATCTCAAGATGATCCCCACGAACCCAAATTCAAAATGTTAAAAACCGTCCCATCGAAAACCGACTAGTCAGAAAAAATTCGTGTAATAGGCATACGTCAATATGGTACTTAATGTTTAAGTCTCATCGTACCGGTCGTGCCGTATCCTCAAGTTGTCCATACGGAATGCAATGCAAAAATTAGCAAAACGGCCAAATAAAAACCGAGAACACTATTTACGAGGTAACTATTCATCAAAAACCTGAAAACCTAAAAAATGAAATATTAACCATAAATAAGCTTAAAATAATATAAAAATGAATATAAAAGCACAGGGTATAACATCAATAGAGTTTACGAGATGTACAAATCTTGATCAACACATGTAAATCCTAGAGAAGACGTTGGAAATCATAGAAAGCCAGTGGGAAACGTCGCATCTCATACATCTTTAACTCATAAGAATGAGTAAATCTCCACATTCAAGTCTATAAATCAAATCATGAGAAGTCTATGCAGGGAAAGTGTTATCATGACCCAAGAGTCTAAATCATACATAAATACTCATGGAGTTGCTCAAAACCATAATGTGCATTCGGTATCTGACGACCGTAATGAAAACAAGTGAAAACTATGAATATATAAGGGATCACATACCAACCATCTCATAAAACATCTCACCTAGGCAAACCGATGATCAAATCACACCAAGAATGCTCAATCCAAGTTCAACATAATCATGTGAATCACTCATGGTTCCTAGAACACAATTATGGACAAAAGTCTCAAAATCCGATCATCGGTCAATCACAAACAATCAACATCCCTTGAAACCCCTAAACATCTCAAACTAAACCTCAAAGACCCCTCAAGATGGGCCTAGGGTCGATCCCCGACCCTCCCTAATCGAAACTATAAGGATTGGAAGTCCAAAAGAATCAATCCCCTAAAAAAGCAGGAAAACCAGTCGACCGAATTCCCTGTGTTTGGAAAAATCCGATCGGCCGGATATGAAAAACCAGAGGGAATGCTTAAACACCGGTCGGCCGGAAATGGAATCCGGTCGACTAAAAATCCTGTTTCTATAATTCTACAGAAACTCTAAAACGCACGAAACAAAATCATCCATCAATTAATACTCGATTCAAGGCTCCAAACACATCATAAAACATGCAACTAAGCATGCTAAGTCCTCCTAGATCATCAACCATATGCCAAACTCAATCCATCATCATGAAATATCAACCGAAGCATGAAAACCTAAACAGACTTGTTATCACCAATTTTCGGACGAGGTGATGTGAACGTGTCCTGAGAACCCCTGAGGTGTCATGATGCGATCTGGAGCACGTACTCGACCCGGTCGTAGCAGATAACACGTCGCAATCCAGGTACAGCAGGTAGAACTTCCCCGGGGTACCGTCGCAATCCCCCCGTAGGGATCTCGTAGAGGGCGAGGTCTCGGAGAAACGCATACTCCCGCGAACGCGTACTCTTGTAAACGTGGACTCTTACGAAGCGTACTCTTGTGAGACGCGTACCTCTTGAGAAGCCTAGGGGACGCAGGTTCAAAACGAGCGTACCCCTTGAGAGATGTGTGCGGATACTCTCAGATTAGTAGGTATAACCTTTAGAGTAGACGACAGATCCGCATACAATCATTTGGGAATTGCCCGACCGCAAGGACCGGGTTTGGAGGCTAAACCAGTCACTTGGACCGGTCTTGAGCATGGTGGGAAGCTGGTCGGTCTCTTAGACCGGCCTTAAGGGAGAACTAAAGGTAGGCCTATCTTGTAGACCGACCCTGGGCATCCAAGAGAGCAAGACTGGTCATGTAGTTCGGTCGTGGGCAAGCAAGGAAACAAGACCGATCATGTAGATCAGTCTTAAGGGCTTAGAGGAACAAGACTGATCATGTAGACTGGTCTTAAGGATTATTATGCCCTAGCCGGTCATGTAGATCGACCTAGGCCTTGGTCGGTCTTATGACCGGCCTTGGTGGTTGAAGATGCCTTGGTCGGTCCATGTGACCGGCCTTAGTGGTTGTGTGGTTGGCCGAGATTTGCATGGCCATGCACGGCTCTAGGAGATTAGATCGATCTTGGTGATCGGTCTAGGAGAGGTTGGCCGAACTCTCGGCCTTTCGAGATCGCATGCGACCGATCTTGAGCCATGTACTACTTGCATAGAAGGACGTATTCATGGTGGGTGTACGTATGCATACTCGTACGCATCAAGGACGTCACAAACACGGACGTGGAACATACGCATGCATGCGTGGGCATGCATGGACGTATGTGCGTAGGCATGGAAGTATGTGAAGGAAACCCCGAGCGAACGGGGCTCCGCGGAAGCGTTCAGGTTCACGCCGGTACGTAGGATAGAAGATAAAAATTTTTCCAATCATTTAAACACAATCAGCAGCATTTATATGATTGGGTGAACGAATCTTATACCTCGCGGAATAATATTTCCGATGATTCGTCTCAGGCGGTACACAATCGGCGTTGATGAAGATCACACGCAATTGATTCGCGCGACTGCTGCCTTCCACGCGATTACTGCGCCGCTGCCCTGCTATCGCCGTTGCTGCGACTACTTGCGGGACTGCCCCGAGCGCTCGCTGCTGCCTCCTTCGCGCGTCTCCGCTGCGCCTGCTACTGATGCTTGCGGGCTGCTGCAGTTGAAGACTGCGCCTTCGGCTACCGCTCCCGGATGCTGTGCCGCTTCGCCGCTGCCAGAGGTTGTTGTTCACTGCGTGCGCCGCTGCTGTAGGTGAAGGCGGCGACTGCCGCTCGGTTGCGCTGCTGCGCGGCTTCTGCTGCTACTCCGGCTGGCCGCGATGGAGGAGGAGGAAGATGGCGGCGATGGCGACTGCGACTTCTCCTTAGTGGTCGGCGGTCGCGGCAGGGAGAGAGGGAGGAGGCAAGGGTTCCGTTAATTAAAACTAAGTCATTGACGACTATATTTAATTAACGCCTAAATTAATTCATAAGAATTAATCTGCTACCGCTTAACTTTTCACATGTCGGATCCTAAGATCCACCTGCAGGGTCTAACATGTCCGAACCCATAAGCTAACCCGGAAGATATCATCAATCTCAAGAACGCTCGAGATGTGGTGCCTAGAAATAATCTACTATCATACCACTACAAGAAAACTGCTTTTTACCAACGGGCCTATTTTATCGGTAATTTGTCGGTAAACACGTATTTCGTCGGTATTTTATCGATAAATTTCGTCGGTATATTTTTGTCGGTAATTAGCGAGGGAATGCAATTTTTGTCGGTAATTACCAACAAAATACAACAACATCGTCGATAATTCGTCGGTATTTAGCGACAAAACAACATCGTCGGTAATCCGTTGGTATTTAGCGACAAAAAATTTCGTAGGTAAATGACATTTTCCTTGTAGTGGATTATTGCCCGGATTTGGCGTGATTAATTTTCGTATTAATCACCCACATTACTATAACGACATGACATTAAATTAGGTAATTAATCTACTGATTTGCTTTCTAATTTAATGTTGCGTTTGAATTTGAAACTGGAGGAAAAATGAAAGACCGGGTCGGATCCGAAGCTCAGCCCGACCGACTGACCGGACGAGCGGTGGCGGCGCGTGCGTGTGGTGAGCATGCGTCCTGTGCTCCGCATATAATTTTAATGTCCCTTGGGGCCCAACCCATATGGTGAAGCTTGAGCTATAAATGATAGCTAGCCACTTCCCTCACCACCAATGTGGGATACACCCACTTTATTTCCTTCACACTTTTCCAACTTCAAAGAGCATACTTTAGCTACTAATTTTCATTCACTCGGAAATGGTTTTCACATACCGTTTTCACGGGATTACTCTCCTCGTTACCAAGTACGGGTTACAATCCGAAAACTTGATTTTCGATATCCGGGTCCCACTTATTTATGGCCTCAAAGTTGGTCATAAATATGTTTGGAATACCACATTTCCAACAGAAACAAGGAGAAGAATCGGCAATCAACCACACCAAAATACTCGATTCAACTCAAAGAAGAAAATACAACAGAAACCTAGCTATATATACAAAATCATCGAGATGCTCCGGCAACCGCTCGATGAATGAGAGCCACCCATTCTGTAATAGAAAACTTAACTGCGATGATTAATCTTCACCGTTGATGATGAATGACAATGATGAACTATCCCCGTCGAGCTCACCTGGATCTCATCCGGGCTGGAGAAGAAGAACTGCCTTATTGTTCGATGAACTGGAGAAGAACTCCTGTTTCTTTTGCTTCTCGTGAAGTAGCATCAGAAAAAGAAATGAGATGGTAAATGGGCCTAGTCAAAACCCAAAGCCCACAAGTCAACATAAAGCCCATGCTCTCCATAATGCAATCGAAACCCAAACAAAAATGGGCCAAAAAACTGGTCTACTTGGGAAAACCCATCACAAATCTCCCCCGTTTTTTCAAGTGTGTGATGACTGCATCACCTGCACCAAACCCAGCCCTCAAGGCTATCACTCTTTGGAAAACCCATAATACACTCCACTCCACAAAAACTCTCTATATTCCGTTGGGTGTTTTATGCATCTTTGGGGTGACGTATATAACTTATGTGTTGCGCTCCAGATTAGTAGTCTATAGGAGTTTTAGGTTACAACACCAACGATAAATAAGAATAAAGGATACTGAGGTGAAATTTTCTACCTCTGATGCAACCCGATTACACACCTCTACTAAAATTACAACTGTGCAATCCACTGTTTTTAGAAAGAAAAAACTATTGTCGATAATTGTACGAAGGGTCTCATACTATTACGTACCGATAAACCCTTTTAAGAAACGTCTAAAGTCGTGATTTTAGTTGGAGCATTTCGCAAAGGTGCCTCTAATGCTTCCCCGGCTTTTGAAATTTTGCAGCCAGTAATAACTACTACATTTCTGCAGAATTTTATTCAAATAATTGAATAATGAATGATTTCTTTTTCTTCGTTTTTTTTTTTTCCTCTGTTGTCTTCGTTAACTGTTCGACAAGTATGGATGAAATAGGTCCAGTGAGACCAGGGTAGGGGAACCATGGGGCCGCACAATAGTCCACGCTGTTTGTGTGATGGAATTATGGTATGGACCAATCAGGCAATCACCAGCAACAAAATGGATAAGTTAGTTAATTCGACAATAATACAGATATTAAAATACGAATAAAATAAATTGATGTGTAAAATATGCATATTATTCATGTATATAATATATCATTTTAAAAATTCGTAAAATTGATTAACAGAAGTTTTTATTACTTAGCTTTAAACCACCCCGTTCATTCTTTTTCTTTCTTCGTCTTAAATTTTTTCCACAGGAGTCTGCATATTTTCGTATCATGGGGAAAGAAAATGGAGGAACAATCGTATGGAGCATATGCGGCATCTTGATATAAATATAACGAATTTGGATTTTTATAGCTTTTTTTTACGTAAAAATTAAGTAAGAAAAGATAATAATATTAATAATGAGACCCATTTAATTTTCACTTTGAATGAGATGTTGCTTGGAAAAGTCGACGATGGGCCGGGGCTAATCTATATTATATTAGTGAAAACTTAAAAAATAATAGTTAATATTTAGAGTTCAAACACTTTTTAGTCACTTCTTATAAACAATACTTTTTTAATAATTTTAATAGTGAAAATATAATTAATATTCAGGATTGTGTTGAATCTTTGAATATAATCTGATAGATTTCACCGAGTCTTATAATTTTTAATATGGACTGATAAGTTATGCCCAACCTTATAATTTCTAATGTGGTCTGACAGTTTATGTCGAATCTTTACATCTGACTCGATAGAGTTTGTCGAATCATACAATTTTTAATATGACATGGAAGGATTGTCGAGCCTTATAATTTTAATATGGCCTAATAGGATTGTCGAATCTTATAATTTTTACTTTGGTCTGATAGTCTGTGACAAATTTTAAAATATTATACCAAACTTTTATAATTTTATTATTGTCGGAAAATAAATTCCACCAGCTAAAAAAGAATTTTTTTTAAAAAAATGACTTAAAAAGAATTTTGGCTCCAAAATTGACTAAAAGAGAGAACGTCTCTAGCTATATATTATATATCGATTGGTTTAGAGTTAGTGCTTTTTTTTTAAATATTGATTCTTAATTATATCTTATGATCAGCTTAATTTTTGAATTAAAGTAAAATAAGCTAACATGTATATCGAGGTTATTTGAATAAAATCAGTGTACAATCAACAAGAATTAAAATCAAAGAAATTTAAATAAGATATATGTATTTATTTAGCTATTATTTAACAACAAATAATATGTTATATCATGAACAACAATGAAAAAAAAAAAATAAAAATACTTCAAAATAATGAACATGGGATTTGATATGGGGGAAATATTCCCTAAAGACACGTGGACAAAAGATTTGAGATTGGACCGTCTGGCCTGACTTAATTGGACCCGAGCCCTCGATCAAACATTTGTCAAACTAAGTTAACCCCAGTCAAATCCCGGCCGAACCTATGCTGGAGGAATCCCCATATCGCCACGAATGCATGAGCGTTGACCGTTCGTTAATCGGAGCTCAAACGAGCTCAAACAGACTTCCCGAAATTTTCAGAGCAAAACGGTCAATCTGCTCGATTTGCTTGCCCAACAAGCCTGTCCGGTTGACTTGCCCGGTCTTCTCT
>JAOWBR010036197.1:0-15959 GCA_028571145.1 Dionaea muscipula
CACCATCTGCTTAGGACCTTAGTATAATTATTTTGGCATAAATTAGAACTGTAATGAGCGCACATTTATGCACTCATCACTAGGCCCCCATCACTCAAGCCCCAGTCGCTCCTCTGTTACCCCTCCACCTGATCCTCACTTAGGCCCCAGCCTGCCAACTCCTCTTCCGTCGGCCCTTCACCAACCCATATCTGGCCTCCACCCGGCTGAACCTGCAACCTCTACAGTGTTCCTACCCAACACTACGTCGTCCATCCATCCCATGATCACTCGCAGCAAAGATGGCACACGCAAGCCCAAGACGTTCTCTGCAACCCGCCATCCTCTTCCACAAGCGCTTGTTGCTGCCACCTCTACCCTTCCACCCGAGCCTCAAACCTACAAAGCAACCGCAACCGACCCCCACTGGGTACATGCTATGAATGAAGAGTACCAAGCTCTTCTGAAGAATCGAAATTGAAGCCTTGTTCCTTATCATCCTTCTATGAACGTGGTCGACAGTAAATGGGTGTATCGCCTCAAACTTAAAGCGGATGGCACCATCGATCGCTACAAAGCACGGCTTGTCGCCAAGGGGTACAACCAACAACCCGGCTTCGACTATGCCGAAACTTTCAGTCCTGTTGTCAAACAAGGAACCATTCGGGTAGTTCTCTCCCTTGCCGTCTCTTTTCAATGGCCTCTTCACCAGCTTGATGTCAAAAATGCTTTTTTACATAGCGACCTGCGTGAAACAGTCTATCTTCAACAACCCAGTGGATTTGTCGATCCTTCCCGGCCAAGTCATGTCTGTCGTCTGCACAAGGCCCTCTATGGTTTAAAACAGGCACCTCGGGCATGTTTCCACAAATTCACGTCCTATCTAATTCAACTTGGTTTCCAAGGCAGCCCCCACGACAACTCCTTCATTTGGCGGGCAGACTCTCATTGCATCCTCCTCATATACGTGGATGATTTGATTATCACCGGCAGCTCTCCTCCAGCCATTCGACGCCTCGTAGCACGACTCTCCTCTATGTTTGACATGAAGGATCTCGGCCCATTACATATGTTTCTTGGACTAGAAATCACGCAAACACCGGCCAGTTTAGTACTCTCTCAAACGCGGTACGCCATTCAACTGCTTGACAAATTTGATCTCTCCGGTTGCAAGCCCGTCAAGACCCCCATGGCTGTTGGCGTCCATTTGTTCAGTATCGACGCAACACCACTACCTATTATCATCAGCTTGTCGGCTCACTTCAATACCTTACTTTCAGTCGCCCAGATATCGCTTATGCCGTGAATCACATATGCCAGTTTCTCCACTCTCCTACTACAGTTCATCTAGAAGCAGCCAAACGTATCCTCCGCTACGTCAAAGGGACACATACTATGGGTATTCACTTTCATAAGGCTGCTCATCACTCTCTTCGCTGTGTTTCGGATGTCGATTGAGTCGGCTGTCAGGACACTCGCCGGTCCACAACAGGCTTCGCTATTTTCCTTGGCCCGAACCTGATTTCCTGGGGTGCAAAGAAGCAGCCAACCGTATCCCGGTCCAGCTCTGAGGCAGAATATCGCGCCCTTGCTACAACTGCTGCTGAAACAGTTTGGTTTGTCAATCTGCTCCAGCGACGGAGTTTTCCGTTAGCCGCTCCACCCGTGCTCTATTGTGACAACAAGAGTGTCATTTATCTTTCCTGCAATCCCATGTTCCATGGCAGGACCAAAAATATCGGTATCGATGTCCACTTTGTTCGTGATTACATTCAGTCTGGCGTCCTCAAGATCGCTCATGTACCTGCCTCTCAACAGATGGCCGACATCTTCACTAAGTCCTTGCCCGCCTCCTCCTTTCTTGCTCTTTGTGACAAGCTCATGGTTTGGGACTACCCCGCCCTGAGCTTGCGGGGGGATGTGAGCAGAGTCTTAGTCGATCAGCCTGGGCCTGTGATAACCGCAAGTCCTTCGCATCTGGATGATACCGAAGATTCACCTTCTCAACTAACAGAGGCAATCAAGTCACAGAATCTGCCAAAATAATTAGTTTCCTTATTTGCAAAATGATTGGTTTGATTGTATTCTATAAATATACATGTATTCTCCTCATGAATAATGAGAAATTCTGTTTCCTCTCACAACCTCTACCTTTGTCACATGAACGGAAACCAAACACCCCTCCAAACAGCCAGGAATTTACTGAATAGGTAGTAAATCAGACGAAATTGAAAAAAGGAGGCTAAGACCCCAGCCCCAAATCTGGTGGAATCGCTAAGACGAAAATGGAAAATTGGAAGCTTACCTCTTTGAATCACTCAGACCCGAGCCCCAAATCCGGTGGAATTATTCGTTGTTCGCCTTCTGTTCCTAACCACTGCGCCACGTTTGCTATCCCAAATGGCTCACACCCACTTCTGTCAAGGATCTGTTGAGTGAGAGGGAGAGAGAAATGGAGGGTTGATTGAGAGAGAGGGAAATGGAATGTAGATTAAGAGAGAGAGAGAGAGAGAAATCAGGGGAGACCAAAACTAATGGGCGGCAAACAAATACACGTGTCAACAGGTGATTTGGTACCAAAATTTGTTAGAGACAAACTTATAAGACAATTCAAAAGGGTTCTACTTTGGAATATAGTTGTTTCAATTTTTTTTTTTCTTTTCTATGAGTGTGTGTATTTCTCTTCTAGCTTATCTAATAGTTGAGTTGCACTTTCCATGAACAAAATTTATTGCATCTTTTCTAGCTTAAGTTGTCTTCTTGCATTTGTTTGTACCTCTCTGCATTCCTGTTTGTGGTCTTGTTTCTATTAATTCTTTATTACTTGAAAAAATCTTGTTCAAAGCATTTTTCTTTCAAAATTTTTTATGATACCAACAAAGTCTAGCAAAATTATTAATAAATTATCTGACAATGACTCACAGGGTGGCTTCTTAAAATTAGTTGCTTGCAAAATTAATCTCTCTTGTTAGAAACAATTTTGCATGTAAATCATTTCATCTCAACGATCACTAGCTCACTTTTACTCCTCGTCACCAGCATGTTCCTAACTTCCAATACTCTATGCTCTCCTCAATGTACTGCTTTTCGAATCTTTGGCTTTGAATTTTTTTTTTTTTTTGTAGAAAATGCTTTCTTTTAGTTGCTGGATATTAGTGCTGGCTTCCTCCTGAGTGCTGCTTTGCCCAAATATTTATCATGAGATCCAAACAAGGGGAAACATCGCTTGCAGCTTTATATGTTATGGCATGTCATTGCATTGAGTTTCCTTTCCATCATGTCTTGGAACTGTGAGTCGTGTGGTAGTGTCTTAAGTGGCAGAGGTGATCAATCTGATGAGCAAACCTTCAGTTTGATAAACGATAGAGGTAAGATCCTGTACACCACAAGCGTGTCTTCTGGGAATGTTAGATCAAAGATAGAACTCTACTAAACTTGAACTCTATCTAAACTAACTTAAACAATATCACGATGGAAATAAACAAAGTCCCAAAGATACCCTTTGCTTCTACTCATAATTCTTTTTGCTCCTGCATCACTGAGTCAAAGCAGTGTTGTATTTTTCATTGTTTGTTAAATGGTTTCAGATGTGTTCTTATTGCCTTGTTAACTAGTGTGGATGCATATGGTTTTACATTTTTGTCCAACGAATTTCGGTGTATTATCTTTTGGTTGAGGCTTATATATATTTGTCTGCCTTCCATGTTGATTATTACACAGGTCAAGATGGAGAGTGGCAAAAAGGCGAAAACCACAAAAACTGGGATCTATGAGAAGTGGAAAGATCGGACGCACAATAAAGTGTCCAACAGGGGAACAGATAGGGATGACTCTGCTGGAGATGGTTCAAGTTTGGCAGGTATTGGCTATTTCAGAAAATTGCGCCTCTTTCTACCCAAGTGTTTTTCTTTAATGCTGATTTCAGCTTTCCCACCACCCTGGTCCCTGGCTCCTTGTTCATGTGTTCCCTAGGGGAGGGTCTTTTGTTGACTCATTTGGTCATGTTACCAGTGGGAAGTGGTCCGTGTAATTGTTGTTGTCATGTTAGCAATTTCAAACCGCTCTGGTACCTGCTCCAGTTTTAACTCCCGACTCTTCTTGCAGGAGGTCGTCGTCATAATGGGATGCTTAGAAGAAGTAAGAAGCATCATTCGGTACCGAATGCCCATGTGCGTTCAGAGATTAAGGATCTTGAACAAGTTCGCAAGGAGAGGCAGAAGAAAGCTAAGAGATCAGCGCACTTGAAGGCAAAATCAGATGATAGCAAGAAGAAGTTCAGTAAAAAGAGGAAAGGACGGAAGGGAAAGTAAGCTGGGGCAGAGTTGATGGTTAATATAGTTGGTTGCGATGAAGAGCACAGCACCAGCTCCCATTTAGCAGGCTAACGAAATGTTTTGGGTGTTACAAGCGCAGTTAGTTGTACTCTATATGTGTGTGAATTTGTCTGAGAGATACCAGGACATATTGATCATTGCGATGCTCATGATGATTGTATTGTGAACACTCAAAATCAATTTCATTTGAGCTGAAAGCATATTGCCAGAACATCCTGAGCAGTCAAAACCAACAGGCCTAACATTACTGTGTGATTATATTGATTACAGATGCTTTGTATTGGACGGTAGTAGGAGGTGGTAAAATAGATGATGAGGATCATGATGTTGGTCTGTTGTTTGTTTATACCTTTCTTACTGTGTTTTATACTTTACTATGTATTATTATTCATTATTATGTATTTTTTCTGAAGTACTGTATATATTACTATATATTATTATTATTATTAGTATATTTAATTCAAACTTAATCTTTTAATTAGACTAAAACAGCGCACGCGCTCACGTAGGTAATCCGTAATCAACAACCCAAATACTATTTATATGTACATGTGTTGTGTCTTTCAAAGGAATGAGGCAGTAAAAGTGGATGATGATATGAAAAGAAGAGACGCATGCTCCGTTGAAATTCCCGAAAAAGTAACCTGCTCTGCTATGGAAGAGAGGTAATGCAAGAGGCAGAAAATGTAGTCAACTTAAACGCCGTTGCTAGTAGGAAAGATTCACAACAATTCAAATATCCAATGGATTGACAATAATAATGGAGCTCCGGGCAGGTTCACATCAAAATATCAGGACAGCAGAATCAAATAGACTATAAAAGATTAAAAGAATGTGTTCCTTTCGTGGAAATTCAACTGCAAAATCGCTCTACAATACAACACAGGATTTAATCCTGCAGAAACCCTAATGCATGGTGCCCCACTTGTTCTCTTCGGTTGGGAGCCTCAACGTTGCTGTACAGATAGCCTCTCTGGTAAAAGGAAAATATCGACACTCAATCAATAAACAGAAGAGTCGACCTGCAGCTTGAGACATGCAATAAATATACAGCTAGCAGATGAAACATACTTATCAGCTCATAAGTGACGATCATTGTCGTTCCGTAGAGTGACATGTTCAAGAACCGTGGCCCAAAACCTCTATAAAAACCCCTCCATCCATCTTCTTTGATAAGGGCATTTGCTGTCTTGAGTACCGATGGCCTTCCCTCACCACAATTGTTATCCAAAACCTACAAGAGAAATCATTTTGAAGCATTCCCAAAGCTGATTCCACATCTTAAAAAACAAGCATGAGGTGCATCAAGATCTGCCATCATGAATACCTTCATTATGCACATACCGTCATTAGAGCATCTCCAATGATACGTGAGGTAACAGTAAAGGTAAATGCTATAATTTGATAATAAATAGTGATAAATTGTTATAATTTAATAATATTGCTCAATAGTGTGAGTGTTATAACTCAGCACCTGTATTTTTTCATTGGAGACCAAGAGAGAGAGAGAGAGAGAGAGAGAAGCTCTTGTTTTGCATTTGCATTTGCTAAATTATTTGCCAAATATAACCACCAATTTAGAAATCTCAAATTTTGCATACACGTTCAACACTTCATTGGAGGAACAATTTGCTAAATATTTGCTATAATTTAGCTTTAGCACTCCATTTGCCTCTTCACTAAAGATGCTCTTACCTGAAGTCTGGTCTTTACTGTGTCTATAGGAGTAGTAATAACTGATGAACAAGCACCGGCTACCATACCCGCCGTAGCTTGCACAGTCGCCATCTCAACATGAGATGGTTTCTTCTCCATATTGTCTACGTAACCCAAGCTCCTAGCAAGATCGTCAGAAGAAGTGTATCAGCTTCGCAAATGAGTTACTAATCTTACCAAGTTGAAAAATCAAACAAAAACAGTTGCTTTTCATTTTTGCAGGTTTTTTTTACCTCCAAAGAATGTGTTGAGACACACCATATGTCCCCCACCAAAGTGCCGATGCGGGAGACTGACTCAGAGCTGTTAAACCAAAACCTCTATATAAGCCTCGAATTCCTTCAGCCTTTATCACTTTACGAACAATGTCAAGGGGACCACCACGTATGGTCGTCCCAGGAAGACCTTGTACCATTAATCTCTGGCAAACCTGTTAATACAACAAAAGTAGTATAAACAAAAACCATCCTCGAGTTTCCACCAAAAAGAAGAAAACATCCTTGAGAGATGCCTCTGTCAATAGATTAAAAGCTATATTGGTCTAGTTGATGATGATGATCTAAGTCTGGATCCTCTAGCATGTTGTTGTCTTTCATTTCAGAACAGGAATTTCTTGTTCACCCCCATCAACAGAAAACCAAGTACCTCTGTCAAAGTAAACAAAATGCTAAAGCATTTGGTGAGTACATTTTGCATGACATTCATGATATGTCTCTTAGTATGATGAGATGGCTCCAAAGATTTCCACAAGGATGGAGACACCAAAGCACAACAATAACACATTGCTGAAAGAAATCCTATTTCCTTGACAAGTGATCAATCCAAAGAGCTCCAATGATGGAAGAAACCAAGCACTCAACCTCACCTAGATCTTCCTTTGTCGCACACACCTAATAGAGAATGAGGACTCAAAAATCCACACAGCCTGCTATTAATAACACCATACCTCATTTCCCCTCCTTCCTCCCCCACCCCCAAGAGAAAGAGAACCCAAAAATTGAAAAAGGTTCCCCTTTACATTGAACTTTAACCGTGTGAGCAGCTAATGACACTGAGAAGTGAGAAGACATGGCCTACTTAACTCAGTTGTCTTCCACCAGTCAGCAAGGCAATGACTATTGATTGATTTCCATTTACAGTCAACAAAAAAAACTCTTTGAAAGGGCATGCAAAATTGCTGGAGCCTGGTGCATTTCCACAACACGATTAGAGGAAACTTTTGAATGTCAAAAATAATATGCTACACTTTTACAGTAGAACAGAATCTGGAAACACCAATTAGAGAACTTATGTTGAGATATATGTGTGAATTAGTTCTCACATGAATGAGATGGAAAGGAATATAACAACATGTATGTTCCAATTGGCCTATAGCCCTTTAGGTTGAGATATGTGTTCAATTAATCCATGTGTGCTACTTGTGCTTGAGCCAGCCAGCGACGCGGTTCTCTTCCTTGGTCTCCCCAACATGGGTTACTTGATTTTACTTGTGCTGCACATGCTGAAGGCGGTATAATACCCTTGTGCAGTGCCTGCTGAAAAAATAGAGTAGAACAGGAACCCAAGGGCTATTTTTTTACTTGTGGTGATGGAGAACAGAACCGGAACACAGAGGAAGCAAAAGCAAGGTCTATGTGTCCAAGGCTGTGTTTCGTTTAACACCAAAAAGACGGCTTCACCATTCTTGCAAAGTAGGTTTGATTTCATTAAGTGTGGTATTGTGGAAGTGTTTTCTTTATTGTTTGGTGTCAATTGATCGCCTCGGATTGCATCAATTGTGGGTTAGACCTAAAGTGAGGTACTTTATTCCCCATTGTTTTTTTTTATCACGAGTTGAGTCTGATTGAAACCCAACAAAGTAGTATAAGAGCCTCAATCAAGTTGAGTATGTGATAGGGTGTGGGAAATTATTTGAAATCCATTACAAATTATATTGAGCAGTTTGAAAAGTGGGAAAGGTGAAAATGACATACCACATCCAAGGGCACATAGTATACACATGAAACTAAGTTTGACAACATGCCTGCTACTCCATTAGCAATGCCAAGACGAGTTGTCTCTGCCATGTCAAGCCTCTCCATATATTTCAGCGTCCCATCTTTTGATACTTCAAGTGAAGTCAGCACTAGGACCCTACCTGGCAATGATCCAATAGCTGAGGTGCCAAAACCTCTGAAGATGCCAGGGATACCATCATGCTTCAATATGTGAGCGAAGACAGACACTCCACGCATGTGGGAGAGTCGAGATGTAGCTACTTGTATTCTAGTTTTTACTACTGCTGTTGGATACAGCAAGGCTGATTGAGCAGTAAAAAGAATCGCACCAACAACATGAAATCTTGTCTTGTCCAACCTGTTTCAAGCTAGGAAATTCGATGTCATTGAGAATGTTTCAAGGTAATTCAATGTCATTGGAGAAGATGTCCAGTCCACCCTCTTCTTTTTTCTCTCACCCAGATCCAGTTCAAGCAGCACAGGATACAATATAAGTACAAAACAACGTTACACGAATACAGAGCTAATCATTGCAAATCCGTATGATAACACCGTAGATCAAGACAAAGATGAAAGACCAGACCCCATCTTTCTCCAACCATCACCCACATCAGAAATTGCTGCAAATTTCTCATAGAAAATCCATGTGAACAAGCTTAGCCAGCCCACCCAAATTGGTTTGGCTTATATATCTTATCTTGGTTTGGGTACACCAAAAAACATAAAATGATGTGTTTGCCAAGAGATGATGGAGCAAACCCTTTTCCCCTGGTCACCAAATAAGTCGAGAAAGCCACGCAGAGCAGAAGAATCAACAGTAAAACACAAAAGGGTCGAGAGGAAGAAGGGGTACGATACCTGTCCCAATTGATGTTGGTATCTTCGAGGGTCAGCGCAGGTGCAGGGGCGGCGGCCTCAGCTTCGACGGCCATTTGGAGTTGCCTTAGTATTGGACCAGAGATGGTGTGCTCTTGGTTATTTTTCCCTTTTGATACAAAGGGCACAAAGAGAAGGGAGGAGAGGAGGAGGAAGAACAGGAGCGGGACTGCTGCGGCTGCGGGGGGAGGAGGAGGAGGAGGAGGAAGAAGAAATACTCAAACCCACCAAGAAATTTGCAGAAAGTTCGTTCCAGCGTCGCTGACCTAAAGACATTATATCTATATTACATCCCTTGGCGTTTTTGAATTTGGATACAAATCGACGACGACACGTATTTGCCTTCTCCCACTCAAACTATTTTGGATCTCATCACAATCTCTTTCCTCTTCTGCTTTATCTCCACGTCTCCTAACACTAGCTAGGTCAAATCCAAACCCTAGCTTGGATTTTTATTTCAATTCTTCTTTTTGTCTGTCTCCTTTTTTCCTTCTGCTCTCCCTTTTTCATTCTCCTTCTTCATTTTGCTTTTCATTTCGCAGCAGCGACACGAAGCAGAAGCACCAGCGACCTCTGATTCCAGCTAAAGCACCTTGAAATCCGGTAAGCAATTAATTCTGCTTTTCACCCCCTTAACCTTCAATTCTATTCATGTCAGACGCTGGGGGTTTGTGTGCTCCATTTGGATTCTCTATCTCTCTCTTTCCGATAAGCAATTTGTGTTGGTTGGTTCTTCTTTCGTGTTGTGTTGCTCTGTGTTGTGTGTCGTGTGTTGTTATGTGAGTGGTGGTGTGCTGCTGTCTACTGTGTCCCGGTGGTGGAAGGGCTGCGAGGGCTGGGTAGCGGCAACCATGGAAGTAGGGGCATGAGGAAGCCGGGAAGCCTAATGGTTTTGGGATTTTTATTTCAAATCTCATTTGATTCCAAATCTGGTTTGATTCCAAACCAAGGGCTGCGAGGGCTGGTTTGATTCCAAATCTCATTTGCAGCTGAATTTGGTAGAGTTCCAGCCCCTTTTTAGGACATTGAAAAATTCTATTGGGTGCTGAAAGTTGAAATCTTTGAGTTTTGATGTTTGAAGATTTCGCTCACCATCAGAGAAAAGTTTGTTAGCTTCGGTTGCTTTCTAGCAACTAAGGTGAAATGGGTGATTAATTAATGAATGACATCCCTTTCTTATTTCTTCTTTTTCATTGTTCGGTGGTAAGTTAATGGATCCCTATTCCTGAATCCCCCATGCAGCTAAATAATGCTTTAATCTTCAGAAACATTGTAAAGTAAATTATTAAACAATTAGCCTAATACATACCGGTGGATGCTTTAATCTAAATAATGCTTTAATCTTCAGAATGCATTGTAGGATACCTCTCCATCCAACTTTGTTTTGCAATGAGTTTTGCAACTCAAAGAGCTGAGTCGACTGCTTTGATTTCGATGCTGCAGCTTGCAAGGCCAGAGGGTCCGATCTCAGGGTTCATTTCAAGGTAACTTTTGTTTATGTGGTTTTCATTTGAGTTAGCTTCGTCTAATGTGCTTCGTCTGTGCTTCAGTCTTTATTTCATCTTTTGGCAAGGGATATCTATGCAAAATTGCAGTTCAATTCAAGGCATATGTCCTGTGATCGACGAGTCAGAGTCATTTATTTGATAGAATATCCATCTTCATGAAACTATTTAATACATACAAACAGTAGACGTTGTTTCAAGGGGTACAATTATTACATGGGCACACGCTATGGTATATTTAGTTTCACATTTTGTCAATTGATTTCTTAATTTACATATAACCTGATAAAAGGCAGGGGCAGGTTTTTAATTCTATCAAGGCTTGAAGCTCTTCATTGCCAGCCACTGAAGCTCTACATTTGATTCTATGGATTTGCTCATAGATAGACCCATAGATATCAATGGAATTGCTCTTAGTTTTTTTTATTGATACTAATCTATCATTGACTACATTTGATTCTTAGTTTTTTAAGTCTAGGTTTGTAGCAATTTGGAGAAAAATGGGAAAAGAAAGAAAGATTTTCATCAAATATGCTTTTAATTGTCATGTGGTTGTATGAGTATAATGTGAACTGGTGTGGGTAAAAAGATGTATGTGGGTTGAATGGGGTGTATTATTATTTATCAATGAGAATCTATCTGCATGTTAAGGATTGTTTTTCCTTCGCGTCCAAGGTTGTGTAATATAATACTCTGCTAACTACTTTTGGAAGTAAATCGCTGCCTTAATATGGAGATTTTAATGTTAGTCAATGACAGCTAATGTGATGGTCACTTTGTGTAAAATACTTGATTGTATGCACATGGAAGAAAACTTCACGATGCATAGTTTACATGCCTCGGGGGAACTTCACTGTTTCTCAATCAACTGTACATTGGTGTACTAGATAATTTTGTGTTTTTGTTTGGCAACTTCCTTCCATTTTGTGTTTTTTCTCTCCTTCGCTTAAAAATATGGCTAAACATTTACACATTCACTTTTTTCTATCTTTTATGTTTCTTTTAGAATTTTTTCCCTGTTTTCTAAAATTTTATACTCTGTTTAGTTTTTTTAACGATTTTTTCTATTTTTAAAATTTTTTAAATATTTTTTACAATTCTAAGCAGATTATAAATGTTTATAGAATTTAAAAAAAAAAATTATAAACGTGTTTAGAATTTTGTGGTAGTAATGAGATATAGGAAGGAGTTGATTAGCCATGATATCAGGATAGTAGGTGATAATATATGATTTTTCAACAAACCACCCTAATTTCACAATAAAGAATACACATGTTAGAATTAAAAACACATTATAAATCAAGTGGTAGAGTAAAATTACAAAATTTATCTCGCAAACAAAAACAAAGATGGAACACAATAACAAAAGCCCCACCCAGTTTTTCCTTTAAACTTGCAGGAATTACTAATCAAATCACATGCTCACAATTCTTAAGCAAATAGATGCCGAATATTGGAAAAAACATATTGCTCCCGAAATTAAGAGTGAACAATTGATCTAGCAAGCCTTAGGCCTACAACTACCATAAAGTCTCACTAATGAGTAAATCTACCATATAATTGATTGGCCTGGGGGCTCAAAAGTATCAAGCCTCAACTATCAAAACGTGTAACAAATTTAGATTTTTTATGGGTGAATTTGGTTGTACAATCGAAATTAACTTCGACGGAGCCATACAACACAAATTTTATACCCAAACCTTGACAACATACAACCCAACCAGAATCACCCGACAGTTCACCCAACATAAACAATGTGAAATCAACCAAATAGGAGGTCGATGATTATGAAAAATAGAAAGAAGGTCGATGATGTTGGAATATTTACATATAAATTGGCAGAAACTAAAAATAAACAGAATATAATAATATGTAAATGTGGACTAAACAATAGACCATAATACAGAATAATAAAGATGTAGAAATCAGAAGCTAGAAATCAGTCTGAAACTGTTCTGGGTATAAAGAATCGATTCTTGAAGGTTCTCTGTCACTGGCAGTGTGCAGAAATGAGAACCAGCAAACAGCTCACAGAAGGGTCGATTCTTGTAGCCTATTCCAGCAGATCAAACAGCACCAAGTTGCTGCAAAGAAACAGAAAAATAGAAAAGAAGAGAACCGTGCTAGGGCCTGTGTTGGACACAGTGTCCTTAAGGTTCTTTACGCCTCCTCACCGTAGGTTGATGCCGAGGATTACCGACGTCGAACCTCCCAGGATACAGTAGCACTTGGCTAGACCGGACAAGCTGCACCAACGCCTTCCAGTTACCAATGAACGAACCGGGGCAGTAGCTTCTCTCTCGAACACGACAAGGAGAACAGAGGAGGCTATGATCGAGATTGCTTGTGTGTGTTAGAGGTTGGAGTGTTGAACTTCAGCCACTATTTATAGCCATCTTTGAAGGGGGTTTCAAAAGCTGAAGAGGCTCACATCATTCAATGAAAATTCATTGAATCAGGAGTTAAACTCCCAAAGAGTCTCATGACTCTTCAATCTGCCAATTAATGGCTGGGCAGAAAAGAAAGGAAGAATCTGGAAGGTGGCAGCCGAACAGCTGGAGCTCAGAAAAATCGATTCTTCTTCCCAGAAGACGAGCAGCTGGAAGGAAAACGAAGGGTCGGACTGGAAAAACCCGACCCCAGCCCAGCCCGACCGGACGGCGGCGCGCGCGCGTGTGGACTTTGTATATGTCTTCCCTCTTCACAAAACATGGGTGCCCCTTGGGGCGTAAGCCCTTTAATAAGGAATTAGTATATAAACTAACCCAATATCTTCCTCCACACCAATGTGGGATAGCATGCTTCATTTTTCCATATTTCTCTTCAAAGCTTATACTTTGACCGACAATTCTCATTCACCCAAAAATGGGTTTTGAGATCCGTCTTCACAATATCGTTCTCTACATTACCGAGAACATATATCAACTTATAGACTCCGAAATTATCTTCCGGATCCCACCCGTTTAAGGTCCCAAAGCGGGCCATAAACCATGAATCAAAGCCCCATTTTCCAACAGCACACCCTTAGGAAATTGAACAATTTGCATCTCCCTCAATGAAGATGGATATCACTATAACACTATATGAAGGCAAACATACAGTTGGATATCACTATAACACTATATGACCGAAAACAAAAAGAATCACTAGGGCAGACAAAAAAACACAAAGTTTCAACTCAAATTGAATCTGGACATGAAGGCAAACATACAGTTGAGAAACAACGGCGCGCTTCTAAGTATGACAAGAACAAAACAATGAAGAAGATACCGCAATTAGATGGTACCTGCCTCGCCGATCCAGATTCTATGAAGCTGCATCCGCCGCTAACACAGAACTACACTGAGCATATGTGTAATTTACATGCAGAAATTCTCTCATCCCGCTCGCATGGAAAATTAACTTACAGCGTCACGCTGAAGGTAGAATCCGTCATTGATAGAATCCGGAGGCTATTACATTTGCCGGAGGCGCAAAGCGTCCTCGCAAGACCGCGGGTACAGCAGCTGTTCGGAGACGTTTTAGTTAGTTTTTTTTTCGGTTTTTTGTTTTTAATTTCAAGTAAAAATAAAAAACTTATTTAGTTTATAATAAGTAAAAATAAAAAACTTATTTAGTTTATAATTTAAAATTTATCAGGTCTTGAATTCTTTTCATGTTTTAGGTATTTTAAAATTTTTTGTCGAAAATACGGAAAATAATTTTTCGTCGTTTTCTATATTTTGAAAATTTTAAACTAAAAATTGTTTTCTGTTTTAGAAAATAAAAAATTTAAACCAAACGTGTTTTCTGTAAAACTGTTTCATTCAATGCATCTCTTTTTTCCTATTATAATTTTACGAAATTAATTATGTGTTACTTTGTTTTATCAAAAAATAAAATAAAATAAAAACCTATATATTATTTTATTATTTTATAAAAAAATATTTATTATTTATATAAATTAAAATAAGAATTACATAAACATAGCATTGTTTTGATATCTGGTCCAATCAAACCAAACAACATGATTACTTAATCATGGTTTTTTAACTCATACTCGTCATGACTAGAAGAGAAGTTGAGATTTGCTACGTGATCCGATTGTGGACACGAATAAACACACGAGTAGAGAGGTACAGAGGGGCAAGGTGTGGGGAGGTGGGACAAGGTGGGAAGTGGGAGGAAGGGGGCGGGTGGATAGAGAGGAGGTGGGCTCAAGGTGTGTGTTAAGTTGTGTCTAGGGTCGGGTCATTTCGAAAAATCGAGAGAAGTTTACCCTTTTAGTTAGCGAAAATGATACGGTTATAACCAAAAAAATGGTTGTAACTGTTGTAATAGAATCAGAACCGTTGAATTGTTTTTGGGATTATGAATAAAGATTGATGAAGATTGATGATTGGGATAGATGATGAAGATGAATGGTGTAAATGATGTTGTAAATTATTATTGTAATATTTTATTGTAAGTGTATCATGATCCTTTAATTAGTATGTGTTTAATAATGACTGTGTCATGAATCTTCTATCAAAACTTTTAACTTCATTCAGCGATGTTCACAAAATTAAAATCACAATATTTTTATTACTATTTTTTTTTTTTTTTTTGTGGTAGGCATTTCTGCCTTGGCTTTTTGTAATATGGCATGTTTGTGTATTAACTTGATAATTATATTTTCCCTCACTCTATTGCTTGTCCCCTGCATGCAATCAAAAACTCAAGTTCTTATTATAGAAGGGTCGAAAAATAGTCTCATACTTTAATACGCTCCATCGGATGAAAGTTGGACTTTAAAACGAGTATTATATAAAGGTTTACGCAAACAATAACAACTATAACAAACAAATGCAACAATCAGAGACCTGAAGACCATGAAGAAGGGGAGTTCCAGGCCAGCTGGTTTCCAGGAAGTGGAACAGAAAGCAACATGCAAAGGTACATGTTGAGGCAAAAGGGGGCACTGAGTCCCCAATGACTACTACCTTGGATGATTAATTGATTGATGGGGTCTCAATAATGTGAATGATGCATAGGATAAGATGAATGAAGGATGTTGTTGTTACTGGATATGAGGTCAAAGACCAGAGGAACTTCAGGCACAACCTGGGGAGATTCAAGACCTGGTGGATAGGGGATGTTATGTTAGTTCACTTGGTCCAATGGGAGAACTGGTGCAAATTAGATGGATAGTTCACTGGGAGGTTCAGTTTGATTCTTCTGCATTTATTCTGATCATTCCCCATTGTTGAGAACCAATATGGCAGAAACTAAAGATAAACAGAATATAATAATCTGTAAATGTGGACTAAACAATATACCATAATACAGAATAATAAAGATGTAGAAATCAGAAGCTAGAAATCAGTTTGAAACTGTTCTGGGTATAAAGAATCGATTCTTGAAGGTTCTCTGTCACTGGCCGTGTGCAGAAATGAGAACCAACAAACAGCTCACAGAAGGATCGATTCTTGTAGCCTATTCCAGCAGATCAAACAACACCAAGTTGCTGCAAAGAAACAGAAAAATAGAAAAGAAGAGAACCGTGCTAGGGCCTGTGTTGGACACAGTGTCCT
>JAOWBR010036308.1:0-15957 GCA_028571145.1 Dionaea muscipula
AAGTAAGTCCATAATATCCAAATCCGCAATAACCGAAGGACCAAGGCGATAGGATGTAACAGTTTAGCCATCTAAAATCAGTCACTCAGCTAGGGTACCCCAGTAATGCCTACTTAATGTACACTTCGGCATGGCACCACCGCGACATGTACCATCAAGAGGAACCGTCCTAGTCTCCCCGCCACGAACGGATTGACTTAAAGACGTTGTGACACCTGCAGGTGGCCTTGGCCTCCACTCAGGAAGTACCACAAGGACATGAAAATCCAACATCCATATCCCATGTCCAAAATCACCATAGGCTTACAAGCCTCAAAACAAAACGGTGGTATCATTATCTCATCATAAACATGGTTTTCAATCAAAACCATTATATATAAAAACATGTGGGAAACAATGAGGCAAAACCGACTATTCAAGTACCATGGTCCGTATATCAACTCACCTAAGCAATGTGCAACAATCTCAATAAGAAAATCCGGTGAACCGAGCACTAGCCGCTCTACTGAATCGTCACAAGTCCCTGAATCAAAATCACACACAAGACTCTCAAAACCCGCTCATTGGTCTAACAATCAATCAACATTCTGATCGTCCTCAAAACATCTCAATCTACACATCAAAGACCCTCTAGGATGGGTCTCGGGTCGACTCCGGACCCTCCAAACTAAGCTCAAAAGGATCGAAAAGCAAACAAAGAGGATTCCTAATCATAGAGGAAGCGGTCGACCACTAGGGTCTAGGGTCCTCAACCAGTCGACCACCCCAAAAATCAAAAAAGTCCAGAGAAAGCTCTAAAATACTGGTCGACCACTAGGCCCATGGCCGGTCGACTGGCACCCGACGATTCTGCAGAATGGCTGCAGAATCACTGCCACTTCAAAAATAAACATAAACACACACCAACACACGATCAAAACACATCCCACAAGACACAAAACATCCAATGAAACATGTCAAACCATCAAGAATCATCCAATCAAAACTATACCCAAAATCAACATCCTAAAAATCTAAAATACACAAAAACAACCTAAAATCAATCCAACTCATAAATCATATGAATCTCTACCCAAACATGGATCCAAGACATCAAGAAAGTGCAAATCATCATGTCAAACAATACCCAAGCCTCAACCAACTCCAATCACAAGCCAAACACAACTAGACCACATGGAAAATCTATCTAACCACATGAAACTAAAGAAAAACCATAAACAAACTAACACATAGCTCAAATCCAAGCAAATGGACAATATCCATGGATCCTAGAGGATGTCAAGATGTCTTCCAAGCATGAAAAACCAATCTCCAAGCAAGAATCCAAGTGGAAAATGAAGGAAATGCTAAAAATCTTCCAAGTCTCCTTCCTTCTCTTCTCTTCTTCTTCTTCTCTTCTCCCTTTCTATTCCTTTGCTCTTCTTTCTTCCTTTCTCTCGGCTAAGGAGCAGGGCAAAAGAGATGGGGAAGTCTCCAACCAACCACCATAAGACAACACACTAAACCAACATCATACACTTCCACCCTCCTCATTAAATGCACAAGTTGAAAAGTCAACATAAGGGGCTATCCACTAATCCGCAAACCACGCGTGCTCAGTAATCTGCAACGTCTCAAACTCGCCATCAAAAATCATGAAATAAAATCATGGTCCTACCGAACCCAAATTCGAAATATCGAAAAACCGTTAAATCACAACCCGTCAGATCATAAAAAATCCAGGAAACCCAAACACGTCAATATAGTACTCAATGGACTTGTCTCATCATCACGGTCATGCTGGTATGTTCAAAATGATCGTACGACATACGATGCAAAAAGTAGCAAAACGGCTACGTAAAACACGAGAACACTATTCACGTAAAACACTATTCACCGAAAAACGAAAATTTTCCAACATGATAAATCAAACATAATGAGCATAAAACAACATAAAAGTGATCCTAAAATCCGTGGTATAACAGCAAATCTTCGGTCTCAACTGCCTTCATCAGTTTTCAGCCTAGACTGCCTCAAGCAGATTTTAGCCTAGAGTGCCTTAGGCAGTTTTCGGTCTAGACTGTCTTAAGCAGTTTTCGGTCTAGACTGCCTTAAACAGTTTTCGGTCTAGACTGCCTCTGCATCTTTTCCAGCTTAGACTGCCTTCGGGCCTTGCTCGGTCTTGACTGCCTCTGTGAAGTCAACTGCTACAGTGCTCCTCAGTCTAGCCTTCCTTAACGATTTTCGGTCTCGACTGCTTCTGCATCAATCCAGCCTAGACCGCCTCTTGTAAACTGATCCGGTCTAGACTGCCTCTGGCAAATCTTCAAAGATGAATCTTCCAACCTTGAATCTTCAATCCTAACCTGTTTAAGTTGCTATATGCAGCTTTTATGCTAATCAAGCAAAACCTAAATGTTTAATCTATGCAACAATAAAACTTAATTAATCCTATCAATTTTCCCTTTTAATCTACAGCATCATCAAACTTAAAACTACAGCATCATCAAAACCTAATCAACCTATCAGGTATTTCAGGCACAGCGCGCATACATTATCTTAGAATTTCAATACAAACACTTAATCTAGCCACTTGTCACGAGTGGCAATAAACAAATCAGATTCGACAATTAAAAGTTCAACAGGTTTAACAATTCATACGAATCAAAAACCTTTAACGAATAACATGCCATCACATCCATCATCCGATTACAAATTGAAACAAAGACATAAAATTACAACTTATAAACATGCCTAAAAGTCAATACCGGATGTGCGGATCTTGATGACGATCGTCCCTTCGGTTCATTGATCCCGCCGGGTGTTGATGAATGGTTGTTATCGTCTGTTGTGTCGCGCTCTCAAGGTCGCCGTCGCCCTTCATGTCTCTAAATAGGTCTGCTGTGTGTCTTGTCGAACAGGGAGAGAGAACATCGACGTTGCAGAGGGTATGCATCTATAGAATTCGAAGACGAAGCTTGACACGGACGTGCCACTAGGTGACAGGACCGTGTCTAAGCACATGGTCGTGTTCGGTAAAACACGGCCGTGGTCTTCACAGATGAAGCTGCTGACGCGACCAGACGAAACTCAAACGTTGTAAATCAATTATTGAACTTATCGTATGCGCCCGCGGACCGTCACGCCTCAAAACCATAGTCTATCTATTAAACCAGGATATAAACAGATAGAATACATAAGACAGGGTTGCACATTATAAATAATAAACAGCTTAAAATCCATGTGACTAGTAGCTCAACCAATGTATTTAGCAACAATTAGGAGTGTGTAGAGTTCACTTTAGCACATTCATCACACCCCCCAACTTGAACCTTACTAGTCTCTAGCAAGCTTAATATGAGAAAAGAATAAACATGAAGTGCAACAATCCCTATACATTTCAGTTTAACCCGTCATAGTTCTCAAATAGAAAATGATCAACCACAACTAGTAAGACAGGAACGACCACAGAGTGTGTATGCATCCAAGTCATCACCATCTTACCACAAACCCAGACATGCATAACAAAGAACAAACTTAGCACAAGGCCTAACTCCGTATCTCACGAGTACGTGTATAAAAAATGGGCAAGTGATCACTCATGGAATTATTAGAAGTAGAGCAGTCAAAGATAATAAAAGGTAATCCTAAACTATAGACCAGTTCACATTGAACCAATGATAGAATTTAACCATAAGGGGCTTCAACTAATCTTACCACAAGAACCTGCTTAAGATCGGAATTACCAATTAAGGGATGTAGGAGAAAATGCGAAGAAAAAGATAAAGACCAGAGAGTGATAAACGATAAGAGATGGGAATCCAGGTAACTGCAGGGAATATGCAAGCTGATCAAGAGTACATTTCCTATGCAACAACTAGGCCAAAACAATCTCTCCCCTTTTTCTACTCCTTTCTCTTTTTCACACTTGTGATGCTTTCTTGCCATTGCTTTCTGTTTTCATCATTCTCTTCTTTTTGTCCTCTATCTTATCACTTTTTGAATATCCTTTTTTTTCCATTCACTTTTTTCATTTTCCTCTTTCTTTTTTTTTTCTTTTCACATCACCCCCTTTATTTTTCAATCCCCCTGCCAAACACCATCTCAAAACACTTTCAGAGGAAACACCCAGACACTACGCTGAAGTGCAAACAAAGAGTATTTGAAGAAGATTAAAGTGTATAAGGCTCAAAAGGGGTGCAAATATATTGACAAGAATAAATCTGGAAGATTAAATAAAAATCAGGAATTGATATTCGTCATCTCATAAGCATTCATTCAGTCTTACCACATACCAAGTCCCGAAGGGTTCCAAAAGTCAATTCATTAACGCAATACAAACCACTACAATTTCTAAATTTTGTGGCTCTCATCCTTTCTCACTCATAGTAAGAACAACTTATACTAGGTAAATTCCTAACTACGCATGTCAACAACCAATCATACCACTAGACTTGGATAAAGTGCACAAATAATGTCATGGAAGTTCAAGCTAAAACTAGCTTAACCCAACCAAATTCTTAGAAAAACTATGACAGACTAAACCGTACTAATGCAAGAACGTCCCTGCAACATGACATACTTAATCATCATGCAAACCAACTAGGAAACAACAAGGCAAGTGACAATAAAACGCATGCCAAAAATTTTTAAACAGAGGCGACATATAAAATTTAAACAGGTCCACTCCCCTTAACTAAATCTCGAAATGTCCTCATGAGAGAGTGGAAAGAAAGCACCTGAAAGCGGCAAAGGGTCTCATGCTCAAAAGATGACATACCAATGAAATAAAAGCAACAAACAAAGAAACAGAAAGGGAAATAATAGAAGCAAATGATAAAATAAAAATTGTTCAGAACAAAATAATGGAATCCAACTAAGAAAAACTAGAAATGTCTTCAGAAACTTCATTGATTGCCAAGATTCGTCCAAATCTCTTCGTCCTTTCTGTCCCTGTCGAGCAACAGGAGCAGCCTCTACTATCTTCATAGTAAACACTTGAAGAAGCAACAACAATGTCATGCGATAGTCGATGAACGTAAGGAGGTAGAGCCCGGGCAACCCAATGGTGCTCCCCCCAACTTAAGTCTAATCTGACAAAGTTAGTGCCAAAGAAAAGAGAAATAATAGAAGTACCAAGCTAGCAATAAAATGACCATAGACAAGTCGACAAACATGAAGATATAAAACTAAACTGCAGAAATGGAAAAGAGATGCATGTACATATATTACAAGAAGAACCATTCAGCAGAACACATTATTGTCCCTTGGGGGGTTGGGTAGGTTGACTAGGCAATCGCCCTTCTTTCCTCTTGTTCGGAGTGTTGGCGAGCGGACCCACTTGGGTCTCCAGCCGAGCAATGGACTGTGTGTTTGTACGAACTTTTTGCTGAGTTCCAGTCAGGCATTCCAACATTTGCACTTGGTCAGCCAACGCTCCCATCATCATCGCCTCAAAAGATGTTCCTGGAGTACATGGCGATGGTAGAAGCGGCGGTGTATGTGGTACTGTAGCAAACTACAGATGCTTCTCCTGACGCCATTAGAAGCCTGGATGATCCCCCCACCTAAGATTAAACATGTTCGGGTAGGCATTGGGATGAGGGTTGTACCCGTGGGTGTTATTATACCCTTGTGCAGCATCAGCTTGATCCGGAGTAGAGTCCGGATGAGGTTAGGTGAATTGACAGACTTTCCAATAATGAGTTACATTCCCACAGGTAACATAAAGCTCCATTTGTCTAACTATGGGGGTGGTGACCACATCCTTCTTTAAAAGCAATTCTAGTCTTTCGGAGAGCGCTGCTATCGCAGATGTGAGTGTATCGGTAACACTTAGCTTATGCACACTCTTTTGACTTTCATTACGGGTAGCAACTGACTTATCTCTCCAATCAAACGATGTTTGGTACTGAGATGCGTCACTCATAGTCTTAAAAAGTTCCCAGACCACATTCTCATTCTTAGTCATGACACACCCTCCGAAAAAAGCGTCCATCATTTGACGATAAATTTATAAAAAGCCATAATAAAAACTCTGCATCAATTGCCACTTCGGGATGTCATGGTGAGGACATTTACGAATTAAATCACCAAATCTTTCCCATGCCTCAAAAATTTATTCATTATTATTCTGGTGAAAAGTGATGATCTTCCTACGGTATTAAAGTGTCTTACCAATGGAAAAATACTTTTTTGGGAAGGCAACACTCATTTCCTCCCATATCTTAATTTTTCGAGGTGGCAAGGTGCTAAGCCAGTGTTTAGCAATGCCTCACAATGAGAATGGAAAAAGAAGTAACTTCATATCTTCAATTGGAAAGTTATTAATTTTTATAGTCGATCATATAGCTACAAATTCAGCTAAGTGATGGTATGGGTCTTCTTACGCTAAGTCATTAAATGCAGGTGAGGATTTGATAGTCCCTAGCTTTATTTCATAATGGTCAGCAGTAATTTCAGGTAACTCAATACATGACGGTATATCATATGTATTGGGCACGAAGTGTGCGTGCAGTGGAGGAGGTGCTACCTCGGCATCCCCGTTTCCCTCATTTTGTTCATCAACCGTTATTCTAGTTCGTAGGTTCGTCTTTTTGGTCTTATGCCTCCCTAAGTTTTGATTGAGTTCAACTAGTTAAGGTCTAAGGGATCAGTGCCCAAGCATGCAAAGTCAAAACCACACTAGCAGAAAAATGACGACACAAAAACAACTAAAGCAGGAAAAACAGGAAATAAAAAGACTCAAAGTAGGAAAAAACTAGAAACAAAACCAATTCAATTCTAAGTTATCAGTAAACCGTCCTCGGAAACGGTGCCAAAAACATGATCGCGTCGTTAACAACCAAAGTTTAGTATGTTAAAGTCACGTAATTACCTACTATCAGAAGACATCGGTTGAGTACGAGTGTCGAATCCACATGGATGGATGTAATCACCTAGGTTGAATTAATCTTGATCCTTGATGAAGAATAGTTGAAATGGGGTTTTGATTAACCTAACAATAAATAATAATGTAGAAAAATGAAGGATAGTATGTCGCTGAGACAGCAACACCACCAAAACAAGCAGCAAACAGTGTCGCTCTGAATAGAGCTAGACACGGTCGTGCCTTATCAGTCACGGTCATGTCTTGGGCAACAAGACATGATCGTGTCTTAGCAGACACGGTCGTGTCCTTTATATTACACGGAGCAGACGCGTGATCCTGACTACAGGTCGAGCTCGGGTTACAGGATAATTTGTTCGGTTCAGTCCCGTTCAAGAGTAGGTTTTAGGGATGATTTTTTATCGTGATTTGATTACTCAATTTGATTAAAAGTCAATGTTGGCTTCTGGCATAAGGTATGTTAGGCATAACGCGTATACATTATCACAGAGTTTCAATACAAACACTTAATCTAGCCACTTATCACGAGTGGCAATAAACAAATCTGATCTGATAATTAAAAGTTTAATTGGTTTAATAATTCACACGAATCAAAACCTTAAACGACTAACATGCCATCACATCCGTCATCCGATTACAAATCGAAACAAAGACATAAAATTACAACTTATAAACGTGTCTAAAAGTCAATACCGAATGTGCGGATCTTGGTGACGATCGTCCCTTCGGTCCATTGATCCCGCTGGGTGTTGATGGATGGTTGTTATCGTCTGCTGTGTCACACTCCCGTGGTTGTCGTTGCCCTTCACATCTCTAAATAGGTCTGCTGCATGTCTGGTCGAAGAGGGAGAGAGAACATCGACGCTATAGAGGTTGTGCATTTATAGAAACCGTGTCAAAGAACACGGTCGTGTTCAGTAGAACACGGTCGTGGTCTTCATGGATGGAGTTGCTGACGCGGCCAGACGAAACTCGAACGTTGTAAATCAATTATTGAACTTGTCGTATGTGCCTGCGGACCGTCACGCCTCAAAACCATAGTCCATCTGTAAAACCAAGATACAAACAGATAGAATATATAAGATAGGGTTGCACATTATAAATGATAAACAACTTAAAACCCATGTGACTAGCAGCTCAACCAATGTATTTAGCAACAATTAGGAGCGTGTAGAGTGTGCTTTTACACACTCATCATGGTCCGATCGTCTTGGGGGACAAGTGAATTATGATCTGAAGGTGACTCTGATTTGTCCAAGTGCGTTGTCTCGTCGATCATCAGTGACCTGAGATGGACGAACAAACAGCGTCAGAGGGTATCCTGAGGTGTGACTCTGGTGAGATCTCTTCGATGATGAAGTCACAAAGTGCCCAAAATGACCGGTAGCTCCCGCTTGTGGGAAGAACCAGAGAATGCAGGGAGAGTCGGGAGAGAGTCATGCAATGTTGATCAGCTCCGCTTGGCCGAGCCGAGTGAGGCCGAGTCAGGAAATGGCCAAATGAATAAGGGTCAGTGGTCGACCGGTCTCGGGTCGATGGTCAACCGCCGAGCCGGGTGGAGAGAGGCCGAGCCGAGCGGGGGAGGTCGGTGGTTAACCGATCTCGGGTCGGTGGTCGACCGCCGAGCCGGGTGGAGCACTCCTATTGGCCCTACTCGGGTTGGTCCGAGTAGAGGAGATGTGCACCACTCGGTGACGTGATTTAGACAACAAGTGCACTGCCACATAGCGTAATAGTAAAAGGATGTCGATCCCACAGGGAATCTCTGTAACAGTGTTAGTCAAGTCCTTGATTCTCAAAACAGTGAAGGGATACAAGAAATGAGTTTGAAATGATAAAGGCTGGAATTATAAATGACAACAATTAAAAAAGCAAACTCTCAAGTCACAACCTCCTCAACAAGTGTCACTCAACACCCACCCCAAGTACTATGGAGCAAATGTGAGGTGAGACCGATCCTTGATGATCGTTGAACTACTTTTGCGGAACTAACCTTGGAGGTGATCAATGCTGGTACTTGGTCTATGAGGGGAGAAGTTTTAACAACGATTTGAGAGTTATGAAGTAAAGAAAGATAGTAATCGTTCAGGAAATGTAAATGAGAATAAAATTGCATTAACTATAAAGAAGATGATCGAAAGGATCAATGATCACAATGATCATTGTTCACAATGAACAATTACACACTCTGAAACCTTACTCTCTCATAGTTGGAAACATACGAGTGTGGGCAGACTCCTAACAATTGGCTATCACTCTGTATACTCTTCTGTCACAAGGTGCATAAGCAAGTGTCTAGCTCTATCTCTCGCAAGAGTGCAACCCCGTTGATGAAGCAGCTGGATCAGTATTTATAGGTCTTGAGAGAGAAGAAGTCTGTTGAAGCTGATCCTTATTATCACACCTCACCCCGGGTGGACAGGCATACGCCCCGCGGACCCAACCACGGACCGCACAAGCCTAAACCCAACTATCCGACCAATGGTCCGACTACAAACAATCATGACATGAAAGTCTAACTAAGGGCCTCCAAAGTGGACCAAAGGTCTGTCACATGTGCAATGGTGAAATAAATCATGAATACTAAACCATCAACAGAGTGCGGAAGTCATAAATAAACCCATAACATCATGAGACCAAAAATCCCAACAGTAAAGTCATGCTAAAATCTCAGAATGTAACATCATCAATGGATTACTACTATAATGATAAAACAAATCCTAAGAGGCACGTCGTCTCCCCGCCGCATCCTCCTAGCCAGTCAGCTACCTGAAACAACATTTATCGAGGGTGTATACGGGGTTAGAAGAAGAATCAAACTCATGCTGAAAATATAAAATAAGCTCAGAAAATTCCACGAGGTATGGGGGATGGTCCAGATCAAACGTAAGTAAACCACTCGACTACCTTAGTCCGGAGCCCGGAGGAGATCGAGATAAAATAGGAGGGGACCTACCCGCCACGGTTACAAGAGACTACTCGTGGAACAGAAAAACAAGGGAAAGTGACGGTATGAGCATAAACAATAAATCATATGAAACGAAACAACAACCGTCCCATCACAAGCATGAGATATCAACAGCATACGATAGCAAAAATCATCATCACGAGACTAGAGTAACGATCATGCAATAAATCAAACAACCAAACAGTCCAATAAAGTCTCTAGTCCCTATTCAATACCATAGTTCCCTACTCCAGGGGTAATGGTCATGGTACATCCAAGGTGTGACCCACTCACAGTCTCACATTCCATGCCAATACACAAACAGGGGGTCCCCGCCCTCTGTGGAATGTAAGCCGGTATGGCTCCGAGAATACGCATCACGAAAGCAATCGTCCAAATCGAGCTCATGACCTAAGGACGTTGTATTTGGAGGTGTTTTTCAACCGCAAGGCCGAGGTCAATTTAATGTAATCCTCGGACTTAAACAATTGTCAATGGAAGTGTACAATCCACTTCCTTCTCAAGAAAACAACTCTCTCCCCCACTTCTTCCACACTCACATCCTCACTAGGTCCATACGCAAGTCATACAAAGGCCTCAAGGATTCATGCAACACAATAATAGTCACAATATAAAACTCAGCATGAATCATCAAACAGAAAGTGTGGAAAAACAAGTATAACACAGAGCATGACTGTGTACTAAGCAGTGAGGAATGTAAGAAAGAGAAATATGGATCAAGAAAGGAAGAAGAAGAACGGAGGGAACATGTACACCCCTCACCTGGATACTAGCATGTCCAAGCAGCGCTAAATCCAAATCCTCAAGTTTACGGGATACCGTAAACAATCACGTCGCCTCCTAAACAAGTCACATGAAACAAATCATATAACATGCTTAAACTAGGCTAAACATGCTAACAAGTCACTAACACCTCCCAACGAATCACCTCGGATGCCTACCAATCACGCTAGACAAATCCGAGGCCCAAACGCGAGCCCCGTAACCAAGGGGAACAAAAATTCCATAGGGGACGTCTCTGGGGACGTCCCCCCTACAATGGGGAAGAGAACAGAAAGAAAACAGACGCGGTAGAACCTCCTGGAGACGTCCCTGGAGACGTCCTCTACACGGGAATTCTGCAGATTTCTGCAGAATTCTGTAGAGAAGCGTTTTTTCAAAACGCCAAAACTCCCCACACTGCACAAACCGATCCAAACACCAAATGACCAGAAAACATGCACTAAAAGGGACCTAAACGCGCCCCTAACAAGCCCCAACACAAACCGCATCAAAATCTAACCATTTGTCAAAACTAAACTATCCCGAAAATCCTAAAACGAAACCAAACGACTAAACCACCAAATCACACGCTAACCCACCAATCCGATAGCATCAACGATGGTCAAAAGCAAATACCGATGGCGATTAATCCCCCCTTCATCCAACAACGCAAAAAGGGAAAAACGAGACTCGAATGTACCTAAATCGATGAAAAATCCTCGAATCCCGGCAAGGGCTCGAATCCGTCATGCTCTATGCTGTCAATGCTGCCCAATCATCATCACACATTCGGAAACGAATCAAAAATCTCATCCCTAAACCCCATGGCCGAATCAAAGAGGAGAAAAAAAAAATGAAACCAAACACTCACCGAAGGACATGAGATGATGAAGCGACTGTCGAGCCTCCGTGTGACAAGCCGAGGCGATGATCTCCTTCCCTTCTTCCTACTGCTAGCCGCAAAACAAAGAGAGGAGAAGAGGGTGAGAATGACGTGTGGGAGGAGAAGAGGGAGAAACTGAAAGTGGAAAGGGAAAAAGAGTTACGGGAGTTTCAGAATTCCATTCCCCTAACTCCTCTTCTTATCAATGGGGGCGAAAAAGGGATTTCACCTCCTCACAAAAATTAAAGGAAGAAAAGGAAACCAAAACGTAGTCATCGGGTCTAGAACCCTGGACCTCTCAACATAACCTGCTTCCCTCCTCCGCTTCCACCCAAGTGGGCTAAGGTGGAAGACTTGATATGAAATGAACCCAATTAAAATAAAAGCCGACCGGGCTAAGCTCCATAACCCAAATCAAGTTAAATTTAATTAAATCAGAACGAAATCGGAATGGGTTATCACACCCTTCTCCCCTTAAAGGGGATTTTGCCCTCGAAACCAAAACAACCAAAACTCAAATGAAGGGTCACACACCTGAAAAGAGATGAGGGTACTTCTCGAGCATCTCGCTCTCGCGCTCCCATGTAGCCTCATCCACGGCATGGTTGCACCAAAAGATCTTGACTAGCTACACTGTCTTGGTCCGAAATATCTTCTCCTTGCGGTCCAAAATCTCCACCGGCTGCTCTTCGTAAGTCATGTCCTCACGGACATGCAGTGGCTCAAAATCAATGACGTGGCCAGGACTGTGCACGTATTTCCGTAATATCGACATGTGTAAGACGTTATGCACCTCAACCAACTGCGACGGTAGAGTAACACGGTAAGAAACATCACCAACTCGATCCAACAAATCAAAAGGGACCAATGTAGCGAGGACTAAGCTTCCCCTTCTTGCCAAATCGGATCACGCCCTTCCACGGTGAAACCTTCAAAAAGACCTTATCCCCAACCTGAAACTCCAGATCTCGACGGCGGTTGTCAGCATAACTTTTCTGTCTGCTTTGTGCCGTCAAAAGTCTGTCCCTAATCACAGCTATCTTCAGGCTAGCCTCCTCTACCAACTCGAGCCCCAAAAGCTGACGCTCCCTGACCTCATACGAACAGATAGGCGATCTACACCTCCTGCCATACAAGGCCTCATACGGTGTCATTCCCAAACTGGTTTGGAAGCAACTATTGTATGAAAACTCAATCAGAGGTAACTGGTCATCCCAGTTCCCCTTCCAATCTAGGGAATTGACTCTCAACATATCCTCTAAAGTCTGAATGGTCCGCTCAGACTGACCATCTATCTGAGGATGATAAGTTGTGCTGAAACTCAACGTTATCCCCAAAGGCATCATGAAAAGCCCTCCAAAACTTGGAGACAAACCTCAGATCCCGATCTGAAACAATGGACACTGAAGCCCCATGAAAACAAACAATCTCCCTCATATAGAGGCGAGCCAACCTCTCTAAAGGAAACGTCATCTTGATCGGTAGAAAGTGGGCTGACTTCGTGAGCCAATCAACTATCACCCAAACTGCATCGTGGCCATTCCGGGTAGCTAAAAGCCCGGTGACAAAGTCCATCATAATGTTCTCCCACTTCCACTCAGGAATGGGAAGTGGTTGCAACTTGCCCACAGGCCTCTGATGGTCAACTTTGACCTACTGACAGGTTAAGAAACGAACTCTGCTATCTGTCTCTTTATGCTTCGCCACCAGAAATGCTCCCGAAGGTCGTGAAACATCTTGGTGGTGCCCAGATGAATGTTGGCCCAAGAACAATGGGCATCTATCAATAGCTCAGTCTTTACCTCCTCGTTACTAGGAACACAGATGCGCCTCCGAAACCTCAAGATCATGTTTGTGCCCAAGGCAAACACTGAGTCTGAACCATCGCCCAGACTGTTCATGATCCCACGCAACTCCACATCATCTCGCTGTAGAGCTGGTAGTTGGTCCCGCAGAGTCGGACGTAGCAAGAGCTGACAAATCATCTCATCCACTCTATCCTGAATCGGTTGTATCAGCAACCTCTCAAACTCATCAATCAGCTGAGGCTGCCCAGTCAAGAAGGCAACACTGCCGGTTGTCTTCCGGCTCAACGCATTTGCCACCACATTGGCCTTGCCGGGATGATACTAGATCATCAGATCATAATCCTTCAACAGCTCTAGCCATCTGCGCTGTCTCAGATTTAACTCTTTTTGCGTGAAAATATACTTCAGGCTCTTGTGATCGGTAAAAATCTCACAGGACTCCCCGTACAGGTAATGCCGCCACAGCTTCAAAGCAAAAAATATGGCTGCAAACTCTAGATCATGTGTCGGGTAGTTTCTTTATTGCACCTTCAGCCGTCTAGAAGCATATGCTATCACTCTACCATGCTGCATCAGAACGCAACCTAAGCCCTGAAGAGAAGCATCACTGTAGATGATAAATCCACCACCCTCAATCGGTAGTGACAAAACCGAGGCCGTAGTCAATCTCCTTTTCAGCTCAAGAAAAGTCTACTCATACCTGTCAGTCCACACAAACTTCACGTCTTTTCTGGTGAGGTTGATCAATGGAAGAGCTATGGTGGAGAAGCCCTCCACAAACCATCTGTAGTATCCAGCCATGCCAAAGAAGCTACGTACCTCACGAACAGTAGTGGGTCGCACCCACTTATCAACTGCCTCGATCTTCTTCATGTCCACAAAAACCCCATCCTTGTTGATCACATGACCCAAGAATGCAACACGGGTTAACCAGAACTCACACTTCTTGAACTTTGCATATAGCTGCCTCTCTCTCAGAATCTACAATGCAATCCTCAAGTGCTCCATGCGTTGAGCTTCACTCCTCGAGAAAATGAGGATATCATCAATGAAGACGACAACGAAACGGTCCAGGTAGGGTTTGAACACCCTATGCATCATGTCCTTGAAGGTTATCGGGGCGTTCGTCAAACTAAAGGGCATCATAAGAAATTCATAGTGTCCTGAAAGCAGTCTTCGCTATGTCACTTTCCCTCACCTTTAGCTGGTGATACCCCGACCTCAGATCGATCTTTAAGAAAACCTGAGCCCTTAAAGCTGATCAAATCGGTTGTCAATGCGCGGCAATGGATAGTGGTTCTTCACTGTGACCTTGTTGATCTCTTTGTAGTTAATGCAGAGAAGCATAGAACCATCTTTCTTCTTTACAAAGAGAACTGGAGCTCCCCATGGTGACACACTCGGTCTGATGAAGTCTTTCTCTAGCAATTCCTGCAGCTGTGAATGCAGCTCCTTCAGCTCAGGTGGAGCCATTTTGTAAGGAGCTTTTGAAATAAGCCTTGTGTCAGGTATTAAATCAATGACAAACTCGACCTTTCTATCTCACGGAACAACAGGGAGATCCTCAGGAAAGACGTCTGGGAACTCATTCACTGCTGGAATGTCCTCAAGTCTACGCTCCTCCTTTGTAGTCTCAACAACATAGGCTAGAAAGCCTACACGGCCTTTCCTCAACATCTTTTGAGCTTGCAAACATGACACCTAACTGGCAGGAATCATCTTCTTCTCACCCTTAAAAATCAGCTCAGAACCATCTGTTAATGCAAAGACTACCCTCTTCCCACGATAATCTAGCCTAGCATCATGCCTAGCTAGCCAATCCATGCCCAAAATCACGTCGAATCTACTCACATTCAAAGCTACCAAATCAACAGGTAAGACTCGACCAAAAATTAAAATCTCACATGCAGGGCAGACATGATGCAACTCAACTGAAGTACCAACTAGAGTAGAAACTAGCATATCCACATCCAAAACATGCATGGGAACAGGTAAAGCACACAGAAATGAAAGTGATGTGAATGAATGTGTGGCACCCGAATCAAACAGAACTCTAGCTGAAACAGATGAGATCGACAATGTACCTTGCACCACGAACGAAGAAGTCTCGACCTCCACCTGAGTCAAGGTGTACAATCTGCCTGGAATGAGTGGCCTCTCAGCTTTCACCGCCACTCTCTTGTTCCTCTTGTCAGCAGAAGAACCTAACTGGGCTGGCTTCGGCACCGACCCATCTGAAACCGCTGTATGCTATCTGCCCTGACTCTGCTGCGGGTGGTAGGACTAAGGCTGCCTCTGCGGACCCTGAGATTTTATCAGACAGGTTTGTCTGTTGGCTGATCGACACATGGCTGCGAAGTGCCCGGGCTTGCAACAATTATGGCATTGGTCTCCCATCGCACCTGTACCCTCGGGAATGATTCTTACCACATCTCTTGTAAACTGGGTGCTGCCTGAAGCCAGATCCTCAAATCCCAGACTTGTTGTTGTTGCTGTGAAACTTTTTCTTCTGACCTTGGTTGGACTGCTGCTGACTCTGACTTTGAACTGGCTCCTCACGAGCCCTCTTCTGCCCAGATCCTCTAGCAACTGCCAATGCATCCTTTGTTACAACCTGTGCGTGGGCAGGTTGATCAAAAAACGAACTCTAGGCAATCATGAAGATTAA
>JAOWBR010036419.1:0-15956 GCA_028571145.1 Dionaea muscipula
AGTCAGGCAGTTGAAAAATGAAATTTTCATAAACCAAGGAAAGTATGCAAGGGATTTGATCAAGAAGTTTGGCATGGAGTCCAATTCATCATCACCTACTCTTATGAGTGTGGGAGTAAGTTTGGACAAGGATTTGGATGGAAAGAATGTTGATCAGACAAAGTATAGAGGGTTGATTGGATCCCTCTTATACTTGACAGCAAGTAGGCTAGACATTTCCTTTGCAGTTGGAGTTTGTGCAAGATTTCAAACATGTCCAAAGGAAAGCCATTTGAAAGCTTCCAAGAGGATCTTCAAGTATCTCTAGGGTACTCAAGACATTGAACTTTGGTATCCAAGGGAAGGAATATTTCTGTTGATAGGTTTCTCAGATTCAGATTTTGTTGGATGTAAAGTGGACAGAAAACGTACATCAAGTATTTGTCACTTTGTTGGAAGTAGATTGATCTCATGATTTAGCAAAAAGTAGAATTCTATAGCAACACCAACTGCAGAAGCTGAATATGTTGCTACTGGAAGCTGCTGTGCACAGGTTTTGTGGACAAAGCATCAATTGATGGAATATGTAATTGAAGAAAAGGAAATTTCAATCATGTGTGATAACACAAGTGCAATAGCAATGAGCCAGAATCCAGTATTGCACTCCCAGACCAAGCACATTGATGTTAGACATCATTTCATCAGAGATCATGTGGAGAAAGGCAATGTCAAGGTGAAGTATATCTTAACTGAGAAGAAGTTGGAAGATATATTCACCAAGGCCTTATATGAAGACGGATTTGCAAAAATTAGAAGAGAATTAGGTTTCATTGATTTGATTTGATGAGTTTAATTGAGTTATGTTTATTCATATTAAGTTTGAATAGTTTTAGAACAAGTTTGGATGGTTTGGTGAAGATTCAGAACAGTTGGTGCAGTTTCAGTTGACATTGGAGCAGTTTCGGTTGAGTTTTGATAGTCAAAGTCTTGGCTGATTTGAGAAAATTCAGGCTAGACTGATTTTTAGAAATTCAGGCTAGACTGACTAAAGGTTTTTCAGGCTAGACTGACTCATGGAGAGAATTTAGCTAGACTGTCTCAGGAAGAATTCAGGCTAGACTACCTTCAGTTGAGGAGCATCAGTTTTGTTGCAATTCAGTCTAAACTGGATAAAGGAAAGATATTCGGTCTAGACTGGTTTTCGAATTTTCTGGCTAGACTGGTTTAAGGGAAATTCAGGCTAGTCTGATTCAAGGGAATTCAGGCTAGACTGCTCAAAGAAAGGATTTTCGGTCTAGCCTGGCTCCACGTGGAAATGATGACGTGGATTTCATTAAAGAAATTGTTGATATGGCATTTCTTTATTTATATCAAGCTAAATATATTAAAGCAACATGTGAGGGGGAATTTTAAATTTTTAAACTATTTTTGGCCAGACAATCATTTTTGGATCCCACATTTTGCGGCGAATCTGACATCATTTTGGAAATTTCACAAACATCCCAAAAGTCATCTAGTTGTCCCATTCTTCGAGAAAATTTTTTTTTCACAAAAAGTTTCCCACTTCATTTCACTTTCCCTCCACTTCATTTCTCAAAACTCGAAGCTCGTTTCTCAAGCCAAAAACCATCTCAAAGCCCTAAGTTATCTCAAAGATTTCATAGAGATTCAGCAATGGCACCCAAAACTAGCAACGACTTTTCTGAAGACCTGCTCACAGGGATGACCTTCGACATGAACAATATCTTGAAGAGTAAAGCTTGCTCTAAAGCTGCAAAGAAGATGGTGGAGGCCCTAAAATAGAGTGGGTTAGCAATGTTTCTCTCAGTGGACATCCCCACATGGTCACCCATTGACGTTCTAGATTTCTTTAAGAACGCCAAGCTCAAAAGGAACTCCATCATTTCTAGGGTTTCTGAAACCGATGTTGTCCTGACTCCAGATACTCTTCACCAAGTTTTGGGGTTTCCCAAGGCTGGGGCAAAGGACGTTTCCAAGCAGGAGTTTGATAGAGAAGATTTCTAGAAGGTGATTGCCAAGGATGAGGGCAGTACAAGCAATTTCTCAGTCAAGATCATACAGCTCAAAGAGAAGTTTCATTTGCTTGTCATTGTGACAAGGAAAATCATCGAAGGCAGAACTGGTTCGCATGATCAACTGACCAGGCTTAGGGAACAGATCATGGCAGCAATTTGGACTGGGAAGAAGGTCAGTTGGGCCCTCTTTGTCTTCAATCGAATCAGAGAACAGATTGTCAAAGAGCATGGCACGGAAGGAAGCCCTACCAGAGGTATCTTTCATATTAAGAAATCATTTGGGCTGTTGATAAGCTTTTTCTTATCTGCTGTTTATGTGAATTTGAGGGATGGGTTTGCAGTCCACCCCTCAAAGAGGCATTTTGGAAAGAATGAGAAGATAAGGAAGAGGAAGGCTGATGCCCCTCCTAAGAAAGAAAAGAAAGTGAAGAAAGCAAGGAAGAAGCTGATTTTGGAATCTGAGACAGTAGCATCAAGCACCATGCCATCAAAGGAGGATTCTCATGAAGAAGTTCAGTAAAGAAATTCATCAAAACAAGGGGAGGCCCACAGAACTAAGCAGGCCACAAAGGCTCAGGACCAGTCCCATTAGGCTTAAGACCCTATTGATACTCATGTTACTACCATAGCTACAGGTACTGCTGCTACTGATAAGGCTGCTCAAGTTGTTATTGATGAAGCCACAGCCACTACTGATGTTGATGAAGTCTCTGAAGCTGTTGATGAGGTTGTGGTTAAGCTTGCTAGAGCTACTGCTGCTAGTGTTGTTGGAGAAGGAGTTAGAGCAGTTGAGAATGAACCAATCATTGTTGATGACTCCATCAACATTGATGAAGAATTGGCTAGGTTCAATGCTTGGTTGTCTTAGAAATTGAGTAGATCAAGGCAACAAGCAGAGAACATTCAGCTTACGCACTCGGAGGAAGATTGGGTGATGCAGCTGGTTGATTCACATGAGTTGTTTAACATGGTGGATGTTATGAAATTGACTTATTTTTTTCAAGATTGGAGCTGCTGCTCATTGGAGGCATGAGATTAAGAAGGGAAAAAGAGTTGTTGGTGCTGACTCACCTCGGCATGGTGATGACAATGATGATCATGGCAATGATGATGATGGCCATGGATCACATCCCATCCCATAACAAGAAGAGCAAGCACAACAACCAACAGTGGTTGAAGATGAAGTTGCTGAAGGTGAACCTGAGAAAGAGGCTGAGAAAGAGAAGGAAGATGAGATGGAGGATGATACAAATCCCAAGGATGATGCCTATGAGATGGGATCTAGGGATGAGACTCAAGAAAGAGATGCAGAGAAAGAAGCAGAGCAAGCTAATAAGATCAATAAAGATGTCAACCCTAAGGATGGTGAGCCTGTGGAGCCAGCTAGGGGTGAGGCAGAGCATGTTGATGAGGATGAGGAGGAGATTGATGATCCCATTTAGTATGATGGACCCATCAGCAGTGTGGAGCGGTTGAGCAGTGAAGACGATGTTGAGGTGGTCAATCAGGCTCAATGCATGGACTTGGCACTGTATCAAGGTCCTATCCAACAAGCTTTACCCTTCACATCTATCTCAATCATCACTGAGCCATCATCCAGTGGACCCTCACCAGCTGCACCTCTCACTGACTAGGCTGTTCATGATCATATCAACCAGGCAGTGAAGTGTATGCTAACTCAGATGGAGGAGCAGAGCAAGGCCATATAAGCATTGCTGAGATACTTTGAGTTCCTTCATCCTCAGGGCCAGCAGCTGAGGGCAGACATCAATGTGAGTGTTCAAAAGCTCACCAAGCAAATGAGCTTAGTGGTCAAGGATGTGGACACTTTGGCTCACGTAATCAAGGAGAGTATCCCCAGATCCATCTTAGCTAACATTGATTTTCTTAAGAAGAAGATGGATGCAGCTGCAGAGGATACCAAGACCCACTTTGAGCTGCTAGAGACGAAGATTAAACTGACTGAGCTTGACTTGAACAACAATTTCAACAAGAAGATTGACACAACTAAAGAGAATCTGACCAGGAAGATTAATGAGAATTGTGGGAGATTGACAAATGTGGAGGAGACATTGGAAAGCCTCCTCAAGGCTCAACAGGAGCAGAATGCAACCAACAAGGCCGTCATAGATTTTATTGTTTCCAACTTTTTGGATGATACCAAAAGGGGGGAAAGCTCTGGAAGTGCCAAAGAGCAAAGAGGAGGACATCCTGGAGCTGGAGGAAGCACTCAGAAAAGAGAAGGCTCCGTAAACTATCAAGCTCAAAGCAGTGTCACCTACAATTCAGCAAATGTTCTAATAGCCAAGAAGAAGGAGGAATTCAATAAGCTGATTAGAGCAGGACATTGGGCTAAGAACACCAGCAAACATGATGCCTTCTACTACTTCCTAGAAATGAAGAAGAAGGGTGAGAAGATCATGAAAGCTGTTAAAAGAAAGAAAGGATACAAAGGAGGTGATGTGTCCATGAGTGAAATAACCCAAGAATTTGTGCAAATGTTTAGAGATGGACCTTTTGGTGAAGACACTGAAGAGAATTATGAAAGAGCGTGGAAGGATTGGCAAGATTGGCATGATTACATTTATTTTCCAAAGAAGAGATAATTTCTTTGTCTTGTTGTAAGTTTTGATAACTGTTGTTGGTTTGTAAAACAATTTTAAGCATTTGAGTAATGCAAGTTTTACTCTTTGCTCTTTTATCTTTTACCTGATTGTGTGTTTTGGCATTATCAAAAAGGGAAAAATTGATAGGTTAACTAGGTTTTGAAGTTACTTTAGTTTTAAGTTGATGATGATTAAAGGGGGATATTTATAGGATTTATTAAGTTCAATGATGCTGTAGATTAAGTGTTTTTGTATTTTCTTGATTAGTATAAATGTTTCATATAGCAACTTAGACAGGTTAGGGTTGAAGATTCAGGTTTGGAAGAATCAGCTTTGAAAATTTGCCAAAGGCAATCTAGACCGGATCGTTTTGCAAAAGGCAGTCAAGGCTAAATTGAAGCAGAAGCATTCGAGACCGAAATTCCCTAAGGCAGGCTAGACTGAGGAACACTATAGCAGTTGACCTCACAGAGATAGTCTAGACCGAAGCAATGTACAAAGGCAGTCTAGACAGAGCAAAGATGCAGAGACAGTCTAGGTTACAAATCACTTAAGGCAGTTGATACAGAAGGCTTGCAGAGGCAGTCGAGACCGAAGATTCATTGACGCAGTTGAGGAAGCAATGTCTAGAGGCAGTAATCGACATAGCTGAAGGAAGTCTACACCGGCAATGCTAAAGGCAGTTTAGACCGACAATGCTGAAGGTAGTCGAGACTGAAGTTTCTGAAGGCAGTCAAGACCGAGGTTCAAGAAGGAAGTCGAGACTGAGGATTCACGAAGGCATCAAGGTTACATTTCTCAAGAGGCAGTTTAGGCAAGCTCAGTTTTATCAGAATCGGGATTGTTAGAATCAGTTGAGGCTAAGGCAAATCAAGTTAAGGTTTTTGAAGATCAGCATGCCACGTGTTTTAAAAAGAGTATTGCACTGAACGAGGATTGGACAAATATTAAATTCAATGATTTGAATTTAACATAGATTATTGGAGATGTTGAAGAAAAGACAAGGATCACGAAATTCTGACCTATACAAAAAGAAGGTAACTTTTTAAAAAGGGAATGTAAGATTTGAAAACTCTAGTTGTGCAAGCGAAACTTCTCAAAAGGATACATGAAAAGGGAAATAAGACCAAGAATAGATCCATCATTTTCGGGATTGCTAGAAGATTCAGAAGAAGAAGAGGTGCTCTTTTAAATGGCTCTCCAATGAGTAGAAATCCCACTGAGGGAATAAATACCCACGCATGAAGAAGCAGGGAATAACTTTTGATGAACAATTTTCTTCAAACATAGAGATTTCTTTGTGCATTCTAAGCTTCAAAGCTACATCAAGAAACATTGAGCCAAACCCTACGCTGATAAGCAACATCAAGCAAGGCTCATAAGAATTAATGTTGTGTGATTCGACGCCATTTGACGATCATCTTATTCTTGAAGAGCAGTGAAGTGGTGTAGCCATAAAGGATTGGGATAAATGAATCCATCATCTGTGAAGGAGCTGCAAGGCTGGTGAAGCAACCGAGGGTTGTGAAGGATCAGAAGCAGTTAAAGCATTTGGAAGGGTGAAGGACTGAAGCTGGTGGAGCAACTCAACGTTGTGAAGGATCAAACAGTGTGATAATAGCTGAAGTTCTAGCAGAAGAAGAACTTCGAAGGAGCTGCAAGGGTTTACAGTGCCTTGACACTGTTATACTATTGTATCAGTGTATCATATACAATAGTGGATTCCTCCTACACCACTGGGAGAAGAGAGCAGTAGAGGATTACACTACCTCGAACCTTTATAATCTTTCTTGTCATTTAATTTACTGCATTGCATACATACACACACATACTAATAATAAAATAGTAACAGTTATAGGACTTTGAAAACTAACTTTAAAAGGCGCTATATAAATATTCCGCTGCACAACTTTGAAAAAGTGTAAAAAGTTTCGAAAACCTATAAGTTCATTCAACCCCCCTGAACTTATAGAACCTCTCATTATGGACCAACACTTTTCTACTCAGAGATGCACGAGGAATTCCCCAAATGATTGTGGCAAAAGTTGTTTTCTTCTTCTTCGTGTTTGGGTATTTATATTCTTTTTGAAAATAATACCCGTTGGAGAGCCGTTGAAAGATGATCTTCCTCTTCCTTTGATTCTTCTGGAAATCCCTAAAGGTATGGATCTGGTCTTGATCTTTTTTCTTCTTTTGTGTATCCTTTCAAAAAGTTTCCTTGCAGAACTAGGGTTTCCATATCTCTTACATTCCCTTTTCAAAAAGGTAACTTGCCTTTTACAGTCTCGACTACCATTGTGAATTCAACTGCTACAGTGCTCCTCAGTCTCGACTGCCTTTGTGAAATCCTCAGTCTCGACTGCATCTATAAATGTTCTCAGTCTCGATTGCCTTAGCAAAGTTGTACCATTCAAAGCTGATTCTTCTAGCACTGAATCTTCAACCCTAGTCTGTTTAAGTTACTATATGCAACCTTTATACTAATTATGCAAATTTCTAAACATTCAATCTACAGCATCTTCAAAACCTAATACACTTTATCCTATCAATTTTCCCCTTTTTGATGTTGCCAAAATAAACAACACAGATAATTGAAAAGTGCAAAGAGTAAAAATCGCTTTACTCAAATACTTAAAATGTTTTTACAATAGTTTTAAATTCAAAGTCATAAATCAAGATACAAAATTAGATTAAATAATGAGACTATCTCTTTGGGCTGAATATGTAGTCGCTGATGTCTTGCCACTCATCCCATGCTCTTTCATATGTCATTCCTTGAAAACTCCCCATTCTCCAAAGATTTTCAAATTCTTGAGTGCATTCCATCTATGTCAAGTCTCCTCCTTTGAAACCTTTCTTTCTCTTCACAGCTTTCAAGATCTTCTCACCCTTTTTCTTGATTGAAAATTAATATAAGGCATCTTGTCTACTTGTGTGCTTTGCCCAATGTCCAGCCTTAAATAGCTTATTGAACTCATCCATGTCCCTTGTTGAAAGCACATTTGTTGAATTATAGACAGCATTGGCTTGGGGATTCTTTGCAGTTTTGATCTGAGTGCTTCCTCCAGCTCCTTGTTGTCCCTTAAAGCTTTCGCTACTTCTGTGGTCTTGACCTTTTTGCTCTTTAGCTCCTCTAGAACTTTACCCCTTTTTGACATCTTCAATGAATATCAAAAGGGTTTCGGTTAGGAAAGCATGAGAGCTGGACACCTCTTTGACAGCCTTCTCTATATCACACATCTTTGATTCCTACTCCATGAACTTTCTCTCCATCAAATGCCTGAGTTCCATGTTGCTGTTTGCTGCTTCTAGCTTCATCAGTTCATAATGGCCTTTAACATTTTCATTGTGATCATTGAGATGATTAGAAATCTTCACAGCAACTTCAATCATGGTTTCCCTTATGGAAGTAGATAGAGCTGTTATTGTTGTAGAGATGCTCTTGAGAAGAATTTTGGCCTCATCCAGCTTACACCCGGTGAGTCTCTTTCTGATTATCTGTGAACATTTTGGACTTCAGAAGTGCAAATAATTCTTTGATTCCCTTATTCTGTTATTCCATTTCATTCAGAATACCTCTGACTGCTTGTTGAAAGTGATCACGAATGAATGGTCTGAGTTGAGATGATAAGGGTTCAGTAAAAACAGGACTTTGATATACCACCAAATCCATGCATGGAGGTTCATCAACTCTGGCCACCACTTCTGGAACAACCTCATTTGCATCTTCCTCTGGCTTGTTTGCCACTTCCTCATCTTTATCAGTTATGATATCACAACTTCTAATGGGTCCTTCATACCTAATGGGATCATTGATCTCATCATCCTCTTCAACCACCTCTTCCTCACCCCCAGGTGGCTCCACAGGCTCACCATCCTTAGGGTTCATAGCATCATCTTCTTCCATTCCACCATCTTTCTCAGCTTCCTTCTCCTGAGTGTCATCCCTAGATCCCATCTCTTGGAAATCAACCTTGGGATTTGCATACTCATCCATCACATCCTCCGTTTCAGCTTCTCCTTCCTTTTCAGCTTCTTCCTCTTGAGCTTGTGGTTCTTGATCTGGTTGTGTGGTAGGGTGTGCTCCATGGTCATCACCACCATGTAGATCATCATCATCTTGGTCATCACCTTGGGGTGGATCAACTTCAATCGGTCTCTTTCCTTGTTTAATTGCATGTCTTTTGTGGGCTGCAACTCTAATCCTGAAGAGGTCAATCATCTTCCCAGCATCAACTAGTTCAAACAGCTTAGTTGTGTCAACCATCTCTATTATCCAATCCTCTTCCTCATGCATATGCTGTATGGATTCAGCTTGTGCCCTTAATCTCCTTAATTTCCAGGATAGCCAAGAGTTGAATCTTGCTAGTTCCTCATCAATGTTGATGGTGTCATCAACAATGATTGGCATCTCTTCCTCAGTTGCTCCTCCTTCAACAGCAACAGCAGCAGCAACTTCAGCAGCTTTTACAACCTCATCCATAGCAGTTCTTGCAGCAGCTTCATCAAAATCATCAGTAACAACAGCAATAGGATCCTGAGCCTCATGAGATTGGTTCTGAGCCACTATGGCCTGCTCAGTCTTATGGGTCTCCCCTTGTAGCTGTGAAGACTATCTTTGCTCTACTTCTTCATGAGATTCTTCTTGTGATGGCATAGTGATTGATGCAACAGTTTCTAATTCCACCACTAACTTCCTTCTTACTTTCTTTTGTTTCTTCTCCTTTCATGGTGATGACCTAACATTTCTTTCCTTGGGATTTTCATCAGTCCTCCCAAACATCCTCTTTGAAGGGTGGACATCTAAACTATCCCTCAATTTCACACCCAAAGCATATAGCAAAAAGCTAATCAACAACCCAAATGATTTCTTGATATGAAATATACCTCTAGATGGGCTTCCAGCTGTGCATTGTTCCTTCACTATTTGATCTTTGATTCTGTTGAAGACAAAGAGAGCCCGGTTGAACTTCTTGTTGGTCCAAATTGCAGCCATAAGTTGAGCTCTAGTTCAGGTTAACTGGTCATGAGAGCCAGTCCTTCCCTCAATGATTTTGCTTGAGACAGTGGCAAGCAAATGGAACTCCTCCTTCAATTGAATGATTTTGCATGAAAAATTGCCGGTACTTCCCTCATCCTTGGCAATCACCTTCCAGAATGCTTCCCCATCAAACTCGAGCTTGTTCACATCCTTTGCCCTTGTCTTGGGCAACCCCAGAAACTGGTGAAGGGTTTATGGTGTCAGGATAACTCCAGCTTCACAAGCCCTAGAAGTGATGGTTTCTGCCTTGTTCTTGGCATTCTTGAAAAAGTCCAGAACATCAATAAGAGACTAGGTGGGGATATCCACTGATAGAAACTGGGTCAGTCCACTCTGCTTCATTGCTTCGACCATCTTCTTCGCAGCTTCAAAGCAAGCTTTGTTCTTCAATTGAAAAGAGTTTAGTGAGAGATTAGGGCTTCTGAGAGGGTTTTTGGCTTGAGAACTTCTAGCTTCAGGTTGCAGAAAAGGAAGTGGAGGGAAACAATGTGAAAAAGAAAACCACACCCTCATGGGACGGCACCATGGGGTGTCCACCCTCACCTTGGATGCTATGTTGTGTGTGACGGCATGATTCTTGTGATGTTTATAAGATTGTTATTCATATATCTCTTAGAACGTGACACTACTTATTGTTCCTCTCCCATGAGTTGCTCTTGTACTCGTGGGATATGGCCCCCTCCTATTATCACAAACCACCTACGCGTCGCGGATTAAGGCGGTTGGAACGGTTATATGTACGTTTGATTTGGGCCACTACCACACCCTCATGGGAGTCCTCTCTTACATTTACATTTACTAGTATAATGCCTTATTTCCTGTTCTGACCTCGTGTACACTCCGAGTAAATGTTGTGTATGTGACGAGTGATAAGCGATAGGAGGATGCGGCATGGAGACAGACGGCGGCCTCTTAGGGCCTATTTTGTGTCTTGCACTCTTGTTGTCATGTTTGTGGGACATTCTTTTGGTATAGCATTTTTGGGGAATTGTGATGGTAAACTTGCAATGAGTTGTTTGACTTTTTTGTCTCGTTTAGCTTCCGCACGTTTTACCTCTTGATTTGATGATGAGGTTTTTTGAGACATAGAGTAGTTTGATGATGCACCACCCATATTTAGCTCATTGTTTCCATCTTGTGATTGCCATTGATGTAGTTTAGGCTTGTGCGACTCGTGGGTAACCTCCATGGGTTGTACGCCGATCCACCCGGGGTGGGGTGTGACATGCTGGGTACAGCTGTTGGTTATACTCTATCCTCCGCAGAGCCCTATTCTCCGCCTTAAAGTGATCAGCGAGCTGAAGGGTCGCGGTCTCAGCGGATTGACGGTTTCCTTCAGCCTCGCGCGGTCTTACGGCTACGGGGGTCAGAGGACCCACAACACATGCGGGATGGATGAGCTGAGCCGTGACAAAATTCATCAGAAGATCAGACAAATGATCTAATCATTCGCTAAGTGCAATCATGGTCATCGGTTCTGCAGGTCGCAGATCGACAGCGACCTCTCTCTGTTGAACACCTATGGGATAACACCCACTGGCCTTGGCGGGCTAAGTGTTGTAGTTCACGGGCTGGCCACTGTGTTCGCGGGATGCGAACTGCCACCTACCTCATCTTATGGGTTGAATTTTGCAGTACTCAGCTTGGTAATCTGGTTAGTAATTCGGTTAGGTGCACTAAGTTTTAAGTCAAGAAGTCTAGTATCCATCAGATGGTCGGCAAGCTAGAAATTTTTTTATCGCTCGCCTCCTTGCCTGAAGCCCGCCTTCTTACTTGAAGAAGCTGCAAAATTTTTATCGCCCAGAGGCTCTTTGATTAAAGAAACTAGAAAACTTTCTATCGCCCACAGTCGTGGCTTTTAGTTCTAAGTTCCCACGGACGACGCCAAATGATAACTGTCGAAAATATAGTTGTCACTTTGTGCGTCACAGTGACGTCAACACCTGTCCTGTCACGCAATACTTGTACGTCACGTAAGCTGAAGCTCGCAGGTCGTAGGTCGGCCATGAGATCTGCACAGGAAAAAGCTCGTCAGAGAGGTCTCGAGGTTGTCCTCAAGGTTCCCCCTCCGATGCTTAAGTCAATGACTTGTAAAGTTGGAGACCTGAAAGATGGAAAATTTCAAAGATATATGAGAATACCTTGAAATTCTGGATCCTTGAAATAGAAAAGGTAGGGAGGTATTTATAGAGGTTGAGTCTGCCACGTGTCGAATTCTTAGTGGAGCGATGTGTCGACCTCTGAGTGGAGTGGCGTGTCGAATTTTGAGTAGAGCCACGTGTCGAGCTCTGAGTGGAGCCAGGTGTCGAGCTCTGAGTGGAGCCAGGTATCGAGCTCTGAGTGGAGCCAGGTGTTGGGCATCCAAATTGTAAATTGGTTAGCTTTCCTTCCCTATCGAACAACGATTATAGGGCAGTCGGGCTGTGGACCCACGTGCGTGGTCCACCTTGGGCCGTGAACCCTCATGCGGGCTGCGGACTTCGTCCTGTGTAACCCACGTGCGGGATCCACCTCAGGCTGTGGGACCTATGTGCGGGACTCACTTCAGGTTGTGGGACCCACCTACGGTCTGTGGGTTGCGACCTATGGGACCCACGTGTGGATGCGGTCTGTTAGACCTTTGGACATTTTGCCTCTTTTAGGCCACTTGCACACTCTGGACTTTTTAGTATATGATGAGTCTGTCATACCTGAAAAAGTCTTGAGTCTAAAAATAAGGTATTTTTACCCTGTTATCATATGCATTGACCATCCTCATATCAAATGTTAAATAAATGGAAGCCGCACACGCAGGATTCAAAATCATGAGCTTTGATCACATCTACTCTGATACCATATTAATAAACCAACTCTATCGTCAACCTCGTGGTAGAAGGGCCTTGAAATATATTAACTTGGAAAACTAGCATCCATCAATTAACGAAGCAACCTCAATGAGAATTCAATTGTAAAAATACTCCAATTGCAAAATCAACATAATAAGGTAGTTTCTTCATGATATGGAGCAGTGATTTGATTACCTTGAGCGGTTATTCGTTGCACAATTTGATAAGAAATGACTTCTAACTACCGACTTTTTTTCTAACACTTAAAACTGTGAAAAAACCCAGGAATTTTGGCATAACTGCAATTTCCTTCAGTCGATACCTAATCTTCTTTCTATTTACAACGGTTTCTAGATTTTAGACATTTACACATCATCCACATTAGATATCAGAGATAACATATCTCAGTATATCTCCGTTTCTATTTCCAAATTGGTATGCCCATTTTATCCATTGGTTCCTAATAACTTACGACACAGTGATTAAATGAAAAGCATCAAGGAATAAAATGTGGTGTGTCAATACTGACAACAGGTTATACCTGATAGTCCACCCCAGTTGTTGAAAGAAGGCGACCGAACCCCAACAACAGTAGAGGATAAGTAGATTGAAGAGTTATTCTCCAGTTCCTGAAATTATATTGGCAAGGAAAGAACAGAACATCAAAAGTATGGGACATTTATAGAAGCATCATCTGTTAAGGATGAAACTAAAAAATAAAAAATAAAAAAGTGATCTTTCTGTAGCATCGCCCCGAAATCAAGTGCATAAATAATTGATTCAAGCTTCCCTACCATAAGAAGGCTCACCCATAAGTAAGGATGAATAAGGGGTATAGTGATACATAAAAAATTGCAGAAATTTTAATTATCAACAAAATCCATTGAAGTTAGTTGGGAGGATGGGATGCTTCATAAAAAAACGGAGTTAAAGGGTTCAACTCAAATGCCATTTCCATTTATTACTAGGAGCTTAGAAAATCAATTGAGAAGAAAGTTGTTAGATTATTCATAAATCAGTAAAATTTAGGATGAAACTCATTAAACCAAGAACAAGAAGGAATTGCTAAATGCACCACGGATTTAACTCACGTCACCACATGTTCAGTGGCCGGCCGGTCAAACTGTTTGGTTCAATTGATCTAATTGTTCGGTCAAAGTGATCGAACAGTTCGATCAAAATCCATCGAATTGTTCGATCGGCCGAACTGTTTGATCACCGTGATCGAACAGTTCGGCCGAGACAACCGAATGGAAATGATGGCGGCATGAGTTGTCAGTGTGATGTAAATAGAAACACTCGGAACAAGAACTATTTCTGTTCCCACTTTAGCGTATCAAAAACCATATTTCCATGCTAAAAGACACCCATTGATGCAATCATAACTTTTTTTTTTTTTTTTTTGATAGAAATGCAATCATGTCAACTAGAGAAATTCTTCCAGTTTCAAGCAAGATCCCAAATATATCATCCATTATATTTTCCTTACTCATCCTCCAAACCAAACAAAATCTAGGACTTGAGTCCCCCATCCTAATCATTTCGAAGACTCGAATGTAATGGAACGGAGTAACCTGAAGGAACAATGACCAAGTAACAGGGACCGAGTGATCGTGACCAAGGATATGAGCTATGGAAGCTCTGGGTGAAAAGGGGATGAGTAGTAGACAAAGTATAGGTGAGGAGAAGTGTGTTAGGATCTATTGATCCTGCTGCTTCCAATGCTATTGATAGACAAACTCCGTGTGCCGGGCCCAATGTTATACCTTTCAGATTTGTCTACAGTAGGAGGGGTTCCACCGGCACCAACAGAATGGCTACCTAGCACAAAGATATTTCTTAGCTAATTGTTAGCTAATAAAATATTGTTTGTTACAAGATGATATTGTTAGTTATAAGATGTTGATTAGTTGTTCCATGGGGATAGAATCCCTTTATTTAAGGATTGCACTAGTTGCCTATGTATGGTGGAAAATCAATTAAATAGAATTCTCTTCGTATCCTCACACCTTTCTCCTTTGTTTTCCCAAGCTCTTCTTCCCCTTCGTTTTCCCTTTTTTCCCAAGATTATCAAGATTGTGCCAATTACCTGATCTCAACATAAGGCCTGTATCATCTTGGTATCAGAGCCGTCAATTCTTGGACCTCATCCCATCATGCCTGCTAATTCTTCGACTGACACAACTTATGTCTCTTCTGAAGAAATGGAGAGACAGCTGGAAATAAACAATGAAAAACTCAAGAAGGAACTCATGATTTCATTCCAAGAATTGTTGCGGGAATCATTCGAACAGCATCAAGACAACTCACACCAAGAATCCAGCAGCATTGCAGTTCCCCCATTGCACACCCTGCATCAGCCCCACAGGAATACTGACAACCATAGAGCTCCGCACTTCTCTCGCCTCAAATTCCCTCACTACAGTGGAGTAGAGGACCCAACAAGCTGGCTCTGCCGAGTAGAGCAATTGTTTGCTTTCCATGAAACCGCCAATGAGGAGAAGGTGCCCCTAGCAGTTTATCACTTAGAAAGGGATAGAAAAATATACCAAAATACCGTACCATACCGATACAATATCGAAAAATACCGAAATTTCGGTATGGGTACAATACCATACTGAAATACCAAAAAAATAAAAATACCGATAGCATACCGAAAATACCGAAATACCGAAAAAATAAAAATGCATATTTGGTATTAAATATGTAAATGTGTACTATTTTTATACTATGTAATATACATATTTTATATGATATACAATCAATCTATTTGAAATGTATAGCAAATATACTTCTAATGAAATTTTTAAATTTTTTATTTACATAAGAAGTATATAAATACTATATATAAAAATATAGATAATATTACACACACATTTTTTACCTTCTATTTTAATACTCATTGATCCGTACGTAGAAGTAATATAAACAATACATAATTAATATTTATAAATTACTATTATAGTATCAATAATATAATATTAATATTTTTTGTTATTATTGTTGTCGTTATTATATTATTATTATATTATTATCGCTTTAGTAATACTAATAATATTCAATAACTATTAATAAATATGTTATTTAAATTATTTTTATAGACAAATGAGTATAAAAATAGTTTTCATTTATCGCATAACATGTAGAAATGTGCGTATAGTATTATTTACAGTTTTACATATAGTATTTGTATATATTTTATGCAAATAAAAAATTTAAAAATTAGATTAGATGTATATTTGCTATATAATTAAGATAGATTGATCGTTTATCATATAAAATATGTATATTACATAGCAAAAAAAAAGTAGATATTTTTATATTAAAAAAGTACACATTTATATATTACATATCAAATTTTGGTATATGTACCGATACCATACCGAACCATACAGAAATTTCGATATACCGAACTTCGGTATACCGAAATTTCGGTACGGTATTGGTATCCAAAATATGAATACTAAAA
>JAOWBR010036530.1:0-15947 GCA_028571145.1 Dionaea muscipula
TGTATTGATGTATCAAATACAATAGTGAATTCCTCCCATACCACAGGGAGAAGAGAAGAGTAGCGGATTACACCACCGTGAACCTCTATAATTTTCTGTGTCATTTACTTTACAACATTTCATTGCATACACACACATACTTACATTAAAATAGAAACAGTTTAACTACCTTGAAAACTAACTTTAAAATGAGCTATATAAATACATTCCGCTGCACAACTTTGAGTTGTTTTAAAAAAAGATTTAAAAACCTATAAGTTCATTCACCCCCCCTCTGAACTTATAGAGCCTCTCATTAGGGACCGACAGCTATTCCATTTTGCTGCGGCGTGCCTTTGACTGTAAAATGGTGCACTATCCCTTCTTTCTCACATTCTTCAAAGAAGGGCTCTGAAGTGTACTCCTCGCCACTATCAGATCTAAGTCTTTTGATCTTCCTATTCGTCTGGGTCTCGATCATCTTCTTCCACTTAAGGACGATATCCAGGACTTCGTCTTTGTGCTTCATAGTGTACACTCATACTCTCCTGGAAAAATCATTAATGAAAGACACAAAAGAATGTTTACTTCCCAAAGAAGCATTTTTAGAAGGTCCCTAGACATCTGTGTGAACATAGTCAAGGATTCCTCTATTACGACGGTTGGGAGTGGCAAATTTGACTCTTGTCTGTTTACCCAATACACAATGCTCGTAAAATCCTTGCTTTCCTGTCTTGGCCCCCTTTAAGAGCCCTTGCTTTACCAAACATTGTAAAGCCCTTTTACTAGCATGCCCTAGACGCATATCCTAAAGTCTGGAGGTGTCAGAAGCATAATCTTCAGAGCTAGTTGATACTGTCACTCCACCTGTAACTGTGCTTCCATCAAGAAAATATAAGTTACCTCTACGAGTACCTTTCATCTCGATGCATACTCCTCGAGCAACCTTCAAGACTCCACCTTCCATGGTCACCCTGTAACCTTTAGAGTCTAAAACTCCAAGAGCCATGAGATTCTTCCTCAGGTCCGGCACATATCGAACATCTGAAAGAGTTCTGATTGCTCCGTTATGCATCTTGAGGCGGACTGTTCCAATGCCCTTCGTCTGATAGGCATTATCATTTCTCATAAGAACAACTCCTCCATCGAACTCCTCCAAGCTCGAGAACCAGTGCTTGTTGGGACACATATGGTAGGAATATCCGGAGTCCGTGATCTATTCATTTGAATAGTCGCTGGACAATGAAGCTGTGAAACAATCTTCTTGTTCATCTCCATTTTTTAGAACATTCACATTTGACTGCTCTTTACTTCTGTTCGGACAGTCTTTCTTCCAATGTCCTTTCTGGTGACAGATGGCACATTCATCCTTGGCAAGGTGTCATCTTTCTCTAGATTTTCCTCTGGACTTTGAGCAGATTTTCCCCTATCCTCCAAACTTTCTATTGTATGGTCTGCCCCTGACTGTCAATGCCTATGATGTTGAGTCCTTGTTTACAGACTTATCCTTTCTTCTATACTCATTATTCACCAAGGCATTAGAAACATCAACAAATTTGATTTTATTCTTGTCGTACAACAAGGTAGTAGTCAGGGGATCATAAGTATCAGGCAAAGAATTAAGTAACAATAACGCTTTATCCTTATCATCAATTTCAACATCAAGATTCTATAAATCAGCCAGAATCTTATTAAAAGCATCAAAATGCTCAATCATGGATATACCTCGCTTGTATTGGAAGCGGAAGAGCTGCTTCTTCATGTAGAGCCGATTCTCTACACTCTTCGTCATGCACTTGTCTTCCAGCTCCTGCCATAATTCCTTTACCGTGGCTTCTCTCATCACGAAATACTTCTGATCTTTGGCCAGACATAAACGGATGGTGCTGCAGGCTTGGCGATTTATCTGTGCCCATTCCTTCTGGTTTGTCCTCCAGAGCCATATCCAGTTCTTGTTGATAGAGAACATCCAAAACTCCTCATTGCCACATGTCAAAATTATTGGATCCATCAAATTTCTCTACCTAAAACTTGGCATTTGACACGACACTCCTTCGCACCGAACTGCTTGAGGCTTCGGTGGTCGTCTTATTAGTAAACTCGTCCATTTAAATTTTTCAAACTTCACCAAGGATAATTGCGGACACCAGAAAAACACTCTTCCAAAATATTCCGTAGGATAGGAATATTCTCCGATAACAACACCGAGGGAAGCTCTAACCTGGAACGCTTTGATGGTAGTTTGTTGTGCTGTGGGACACCGGAATAAATAATGAGTGTAATAATAAAGGACACACAGACTTACGTGGTTCACCAATTGCCAAATAAACAATTAGGTACGTCCACGGACAACAAATATTTCACTATAATGAAGAGAACATTACAAGAGAGCTATACACACCACGCAAGTATTTACGCACGCAGCTTTTAACTCTCACTCTCACCTAATACACCGAGTATTTCTCACTCGTCCCTAGCACTCACCACCATATAATCCCGTAGGATTTTTTCTGCTCAAAGAGCTTTCTTTCTATTCTTTTTGCTCTTTGCTTGTTCTGCCACGCATTGAGCTGTCTGTGCCCAATGCCTTTTATAGGCAAATAAAAGGAAGTCATTTCCTTGTATTTACACAAGGAGCAAAGCACACGTTTTGCAGAGGAAAATAGTGGATGGTGGCACTAAAGTCTTTAATTCAATAGTAAAGGTGGGCATAGAAGTATTCTTGGCAATAGGGCAATAGGTGCTTGGACGGTGGTCTTCATTCGAGGGCTTTTCAACAGATTTGAGTGACGAGAACCTTAGCACCTGAAGACGCCACAACTGACGGCGACGATTCGGTTGATAAGTCAGATTGATCTCCCCGAATTCCCTTCGGCTTGATCACGTCCCTCTCAAAACAAAAGAGATTCCTCTCGATCTTTCATTCAAAATAATGTTGATGTTTGATTACAACCCTAGAAAGAGTACAAATACTGTAGGGAATAAAATAACAGTAAAAATAAAATAAATCCGAAAAATAAAAAAAAGATAGGCAGTGCAGCCGTAGAGGCCGGTTAGCCTCCCCAAGGTGATCGGTTGGCCGCTCAGAAGAACCAGCGGAAACCAGAGCCACTCTTAGACATTAGTTGGCCGCTCCAAGGAACCGGTTAGCCGTTCGTCACCGGATAGCCTCCCTAGGAGGCCGGTTAGCCGACCAACATGCAAATTCAAAGTCCATAGACGCCTCTCGACATCGGCTGATATGTCATGGAGTACCGGTCGACCAGTTGGCGTCCAACATCAGCAACAAGAGTGTAATATACCGTACTAGATTAACTGGACTTTGATGATATTTCAGATTTAATTATGATTATTTATGCTCGTTTTGCGATTTAAGGATTTAATAAGACTTATTTTTGGAGGTTGAGAAATTTTAAGGAATTACGTGGGATTTATTATGATAATTTTGTGATTTTAGGAATTTATTTGGATTTATTCGAAAAGTGACACATTTTAAGGGTAAAATGATCATTTTGAGATCAGAGAGATGAATCACATGTTGATTTTGGAGTCATTGAACTCGTTACGAAAAATGGTAAACATGGACTATAGTGTTGACATGCTTTGGGTAATATTGAGTTATCATAGGGAAGTGGATATTAATAATAGAAAAGAGTATTTATTAAATACTAGTAAATGAGCTAAAATAGTCAGCATTGTTAACTGTTTGCTTGAAGGTCCACGTGAGGTGGGATTTAAGGTGTCCCATGTACATGGGCTTTTGTATTGGTGGGTCTTAGTGGGCCTAAGAGAGTACTTTATTATGTTAAAGGGTTAAGTGTTATGGTGAAAGGTCAAAAGTCCACTTTAAATCGATGAGAAAAAGATGATAGAATGATTTGATGCACATGGAGGATTTTCTAGGATAATTTGGTAGAAAATATGATTTTTTAATGGGTTAAATCATGAATTTAGTATTGGTTGGGCTTGGGATGAGTTTGAGCATGTCATATTATGCGTTTTTTATGATAATGAATAGTTGAATTGGAGTTTTGTGTTATGTGCAAGGGATTTCGAGTATATGAGTTTTCTGCATAAAGTGCAGAGACAGAGACCGGTTGACCGGTCTCTGTCAGTCGATCGACCGGTCTGCTGAATAAGTGCACTGTCAGTTTTGTTTGGTGGTTTAATGTTGAGGCTTGATCCATGATAATTGGAGATGTTATGCAACTCATGATGTAGCATGATTTAAGATAGAATAGAAGGGTTTTAAGGGGAGTTATGGTATAGAGATATTTTATGTGCATAAACTAGTGTCGGTTTTCACTTTTTGTCTTGTGTCGATTTGTGTGTTTAACCAGGGAACTACATTAACCTAGAGTCAGATCCTGAAGAGGCTTGTTCTGGTCCAAGCTAAATGGTTGGCAGTTCACATATCATATCAGGTGAGGGTAGTTCAAGACCTTCTATGGTTCCGGTATCATTTTCTTCATACCCTCTACTTTATCTATGGTTTGCATACACTGTAGCTGTTTTAATATTGGTTAAGTCTCTTATTGATGATGTACGACCTACGGGTCTTTATGGTGTTTTCGTAGTTTTTAGTTTGTTTTCCTATGTTTGGAAAGCATGCTTATTTATGGTCCTGTCGATCACAGACATGAGGAGGGTCGGTCATATCGTTTGGGTACATCGTTCCGGACAATATACCAGGATGTATGCTAATGGCTATGAAAGACGTACTTTCTCGTGTCATTCTATGATGGGGATTGTGAGAAAGTTTTTATGAAATATATTTTATTATTATTGGGTTTTGAAATATATTTCATTGATAAACATGAGTTTAACTATTGTTGAGTTGAGTTAGATTCTATTCTCTTTGTGGAGATAGGATTCACGTATGGTTTTAAAAGAACGGAAAAGAACAATTTTAGTTTGCTCTTGAGCACTTGATATTTGAGAAAGTCCGTTGATTATGCTTGTGAAGGGATGTTATTCCCCAATAACATAGTTTTCCCTTGGAAGTAACTTCGGCCACGTAGGATTAGTCTCTTATGGGGGGACGACTCCTGGTGTCACAACGTCCTTAGGTTGTTTCCGTTCGCGGCGAAAGGACTATGATGGTTACTGCTTGATAATACATTGATCTTGGCTGCCATACCGGGTTATGGTTCAAGTTAGTAGGGATATCCCTGGGGGTGAATATGGCTAATTTTCCTTTACGATTGGAACGGATTTGTTTTATAGTATCTGTTCACAAGACAGATACTATAATCGAAAGTTATAGTTTTGAAGATTGTTTTATAGTATCTGTTCACAAGACAGATGCTATAACCGAAAGTTATAGTTTTAAGGATTGTCTTATAGTGTTTGTTCACAAGACAAATGCTATAACTGAAGTACAGTTTTAAGGTTTTGTTTTATGGCGTCTGTCCTCCGGGTCGTCGCTATACCAAAGATACAGTTTTAAAGACACGATCTTATGAGTTTGGAACTTTTAAAGATTGATTTGCTAGTTTTCGGTTCTATGTGTCATGCCTTGTTTATTCCTTTCGGCATGAGATTCGTGACATGATAGTGGAATGGTCTTCAATCTTCAGTTAGTTGTGTTTCTATGTTGAGATATTATCCTTGATTCCACTATCCTGTTCCTTGTATCTTAGAAACATGCTAAGCCTTTGTCAGTAAGTATGCCCTTGTTTCTACCCTGGCCATCCTCACTCAGCCTTGTTGGTAGGCTGACAGTTACTATTTTTTCTCCTTTTCAGGTAGTTGCGTTCAGATGTAGCGGATGTGATGGAAGTGACGACCGCATGCCTCTTAGGTTGACACGGGATGAAGGAGTTTCAAGTCTTAGTTAGAAAGTGTTTTACTTATGTCTTCCGCTGTTTAGTTCAGATTGTATAGTGAGCTTTGATGTTGAGATATACAATTTCATCTTGTGACAAGTGTTAAATAGTGTTGACCACCATATGGTCTTGAGATTCATAGAGTTATGAGGAGTTGTTTGAGGCCCTTTAGGCTTCAATGACCTTTGCGGGTTATTGCCGGTTTCACCCCGAGTTGGGGTGTTACACAAAGGTTAATCAACAATCTGACCCAGCTCTTGTGGCACCCCAAGCATCTCAAAACACCGAAGAGAAGAAAGGAGACTTACATGAGTAAATGGCCTTGATCATGAAGAAGTTTAAGAAGTTTTCAAAGTATACAAAGAAGTACCACAAGGGAGAGTCATCAAGAAAGCCCTACAAAAGAGAGAATGAAGATGATGACATCAAGAACAAGGAGGGTCAGGTTTTATGCTACAACTGTAGAAAGTCTGGACATTTCAAGGTGGACTGTCCTTACCCCCTTGTGAAAAAATATTCTGATGAAGAAAAGAAATCTTGGAAGAAAGACAAGAAGAAGGGGAGAAGAGCCATGAAGGCACAAGAGGATGAATCAAAGAAGAAGGAGGAGGAGAGCTCAAGTGATGAAAGCTCATCCTCACCCTCAGAAGAAGAAGCTCTACTTTGTCTTATGGAATAAAGTGAAGAAGAAGAGGTAACCACACACATTAATTCTTCTAATTACAGCTCCACTTCCCCTCACAATGATATGGATATGCACGACATGTTCAAAGAGCTACTGGTTAAGTTTGAAAAGATTCAAGTTAGTCGTAATTAAGCTCTATTGAAAAAAAATGAGTCACTTAAAAGTGATAAAGAAAGGCTCAAAAGAGAACTTGAAGGAGTTAAGTTTAAACCTGCTTTTGAGCAAGTTGGGAACCTAGGTAAGGCAGGCCTAGGATTTAAGGGAAAAACTGGTTCAGTTTTAGATAAAGGTCAAGAGACCAAGGCTGGAATAAAAATCAAGTTTGCACCTAGCTCCAAGGAATTTGCCAAGTCCAAGGTAAACAACAAGGTTAAGACTGATTCGAAACCAGTCCACAAGCCTAAACCTGAGTCCAAGAATAGGTTTATCCCTAAACATACTCGTGGACATAGGGGGCCACATAGAAAGGGGGAAGGAAGACTTTTTCCTTCAGACAAGGATTGGAGCATGACCTATATGCAAAAAGGAAGTACACAGCCTATGTGGAAACCTAAAACCCCTCCTATGCAATATTCACAACATGTGAATGTGGCCAAGTCTGCAACAAGATATCATGAGATGCCTACAAGTAGACCTAGACTTACTAAAAGGTCATATACTAGTGTATATAGACCTGTAAGTGAGTCTAGACAACAACACATGCATTATCTAGTTCATTCTAGCACTTCAAAGTATTTTCCAAAATGCTATTCTACTGTATATTTTGACTATGGCAGTGAGAGGTATAACCCTCCTAGGAGAAGACCCTTTGGCTATGGTCTAGGGGTTGACTTTAAGAGTGCTAACTATAGAGGACCCAATCAGAATTGGGTACCTAAATAATTTTAATCTATTTTGCAGTTTGTCTGGTACATTGACAGTGGATGTCCAGACACATGACAGGTAGTAGACACTGCTTAGAGGATTTCAAAGAAAAAGATGGACCAAAAGTAGTCTTTGGAGGCAATGAAAAGCCTGGGGAAACCAAAGGAGTTGGATCCATCATCAAGAATGGACTGATCATCAAGGATGTTGCATTTTTGCAAGGATTGAAGTTCAACCTGCTAAGCACAAGTCGATTCTGTGACAAGGGCTACATTGTGAAGTTCAGTAAGGATCAGTGCAAGATCAAGAATGAGGAAACTGGATTTGTTGTTCTCACTGGCTCAAGGAAGAAGAATATGTATGTTATTGATTGGAGCACTGCAATTGGAGAAACATGTTTTGTTGCCAAGGCCAAAGTTGAAGTCAGTTGGTTATGGAACAAAAGAATGAGTCACCTCAACTTCAAAGCAATCAACAAGTTAGCAAGAAAGAATCTTGTAGATGGACTACCAGATGTAGTTTATAAAAAAGAGAGCATTTGTGATTCATGCCAAAGAGGAAAGTAAGTTAAAGCCTCATTCAAGAACAAGACAGTGCAATCTTCATATAGAGTTTTGGAGTTTCTCCATATCGACTTGTTTGGTCCAATGGATCCTATAAGTGTGAGTGGGAAGAAATACACACTTGTAGTTGTTGATGACTACTCATGATATACTTGGACCATATTCTTAAACAAGAAGAAGGACACCTTGAAGAAGTTGTCAGAGTTGATGAAGAGAACACAGAATGAGAAGAACCAGACCATCATCAAGATTAGATCAGATAGAGGTACATAATTTTTGAATCAAGTAATTTCTGAGTTTTGTAAAGAAAAAGGTATTGTTCACCAGTTAGGAGCTGCAAGAACTCCACAACAAAATGGAGTAGCTGAAAGAAGAACCATGATAGCTGAAGCTGGATTGCCTGAGATATTTTGGGTAGAGGCAATCAACACTACTTGCTACACACAGAATAGAACCATTGTTAATAAGGTGCATGGAGTAACTCCATATGAGCTTTGGAATGGAAGGAAGCCTAGCATTGATCATTTTCACATTTTTGGAGGAAGATGTTTCATCCACAATAATAGAAAAGACCAACTGAAAACATTTGATGCAAAGGCAAATGAAGGAGTCTTCATGGGATATTCTGATGTGAGCAAGGCATACAAAATTCTCAACAAAAGAACTATGATGATTGAAGAATCCGTTCATGTAGTGTTTGATGAACCTCATTTCACCAATGGAGCTGAAGAAGCAGTAGAGAATTTGGTTGAACAAGCTGAAAGAATGAAGATCTCAGACCCAAAGAGATAAGATCTAGTATATGTTGATACTCAAATTCCCAAAGTAATAATAGTGGATGAAGGAGATGAGCATAAACATGATGTAGCAAATCAGGAAGATGTTCCAGCTGACTTTGAAGATGAAGACCAAGTCATTGCACCAATGAACCAGCCTGATTTGAGATGACTCAGTGATCATCCACCTGAGTTAGTCATTGAAAATGTGAAAGCTGGTGTAAGAACAAGAAGACAACTTGACACCATGCTTGCATGTTTTCTATCCCAAATGGAGCCTAAAGTTTCTGAAGATGCATTAGGAGATGTTGATTGGATCATTGCCATACAATAAGAACTCAATGAATTTGAAAGAAATCGAGTATGGGAACTTGTTCCAAGATTAAGGAATCAGAATGTAGTTGGAACCAAATGGGTTTTCAGAAACAAGATGGATGAGAATGACATCATTGTGAAAAACAAGGCCAGATTTGTTGCACAAGGTTACTTACAACAAGAAGGAATTGATTTTTATGAAACCTTTGCACCAGTTGCAAGGCTAGAAGCAATCAGACTTTTTCTTGCTTATGCAGCCCACAAGAACTTCAAAGTGTACCAAATGGATGTCAAGAGTGCATTCCTTAATGAACTACTTGAAAAAGAAGTTTATGTGGAGCAACCACCTGGATTTGAAGTCAAGGGACAAGAAGACAAAGTGTACAGGCTAAGGAAAGCCTTGTATGGGTTGAAACAAGCACTAGAAGCCTGGTATGAAACCCTCTCACAGTTTCTGATTGAGAATGGTTTCAAGAAAGGAACCATAGACAAGACACTTTTTAGAATCCAAGATGATACATGCACATTGCTTGTTCAAATCTATATGGATGATATCATCTTTGGATCAGAAAATGAAAGGCTGTCCAAGAAGTTTTCAGAATTGATGAAGAGCAAGTTTCAGATGAGCATGATGGGGGAGCCGAATTATTTTCAAGGGTTACAAGTCAGGCAACTAGAAAATGGAATCTTCATCAATCAAAGAAAATATGCAAGAGATTTGATCAAGTAGTTTGGAATGGAGAGTAGTTCATCATCACCAACCCCAATGAGTGTTGTAGTTAGTCTTGACAAGGATGTTGATGGCAAAGATATAGATCAAACCAAGTATAGAGGATTGATTAGATCACTTCTGTACTTGACAGCTAGCAGACCAGACATTTCTTTCTCAGTTGGAGTCTGTGTAAGATTCCAAGCCCGTCCCAAAGAAAGCCATTTGAAAGCAACAAAGAGAATTTTAAAGTATCTTAAGGGTATTCAAGACATTGGTCTATGGTATCCAAAGGATGGAGGATTCTAGCTTATAGGATTTTCAGATTCAGATTTTGCAGGATGTAAGGTTGATAAAAAAGTATATCAGGTACTTGTCAGTTTTTAGGAAGCAGGTTGATCTCATGGTTCAGCAAGAAGCGAACTTCTATTGCAACATCTACTGCAGAAGCTGAGTATGTTGTAGCTGGAAGTTGTTGTGTACAGGTGCTTTGGATAAAACATTCCAGTTAGCCAAAATCCAGTGATTTTGGAGATTTCTATCCTCTGTGACAACACCAGTGCTATTGCAATTAGCCAAAATTCAGTGCTGCATTCTAGAACCAAACACATTGATGTAAGACATTATTTCATCAGAGATCATGTTGAGAAGGGAAATGTTAAGGTGGAATATATCCCAACTTAAAAGCAGTCAGCTGATATATTCACCAAGACTTTGTGTGAAGGACGATTTTCAGAGATTAGAGGAGAATTGGGATTGATTGATTTGGTTTCATATGAATTTGATCAAATTTTGATGATTTGGTAAGGGTTTGATTTGATCAGGAGTAGATTCAGTTGATATAGTTTTAGCCAACACTGATTCAGTCGACACTGAATCAGTCGACATCAATTCAGTCGACATTGATTTAGCCAACATCAAACTAGTCAACACTGATTCAGTTGACACTGAATCAGTCAACATCAATTTAGTCGACACCATTTCAGTTGACACTGATTCAGCAAACACCAGTTCAGCTCATAGTGATCCAGTTGACACCATTCAGCCAAGTTGTAAACTTAATTGATAACGTGGAATTTGAAGGTCAACTAAGTTAAAAATCAAGGAATTTCTGACATGGCATTTCTTTATTAATATCTAGCCAAGGATATTAAGGCAACACGTGAGGGGAAAATTCAAATTTAATATATTTTTTAGGCCAGACAATCATTATTGGATCTCCCATAGTGCACCGTTCCTAACGTATTTTGGGAAATTCTCACACATTCAAAAAGACACCTAGCTGTCACAATCTTCGAGATAACCTTTACCTAAAAAGTTTCCCTAAACACTAAAAACTCCCAAACCCTTTCTCTCTCACTCCTTCCCTCTATTTTTTGCAACTCGAAACACAGATCTCTCAAGCAAACCTATTTCCAAAACCCTATTTTTTTTTCTTCGAAGCTTCCTCAATCTTCACCAATGGCACCCAAAGTTAGCAACAAAGATTACATGAGGAGCTGCTCAATGGGCTCACGTTCGATGTGGAAAACTTTCTGCAAAGTCAAGCATGCACTGAGCCTGGTAAGAAGGTTATCGAAGCCCTGGAGTAGAGTGGGTTGACCCAACTCATCTCAGTTCATATCCCTACTTAGTCTCCCATCGATGTGATTAATTTCTGTAAGAATGCCAAGCTCAAAGGTGACACTTTGACCTCTAGGGTTAATAGAACCGAGATTATCCTGAAACCAGATACCCTACATCAGCATCTAAGGTTACCAAAGTCTGGAGAGGTTGATCCCAACAAGGTAAAATTTGACGAGGAGGAGTTCTGGAAGGAGATTGCCAAGGATGAAGAAGGTCCCTGCAATTTCTCATGTAAAGTGATAAAGTTGAAGGAAGAATTCCACATGCTCTGTTCTGTTTTGAGCAAAATCGTCGAAGGAAAGACTGGATCCCATGATCAAATGACCAGGAGTAGAGCACAATTGTTGGCTGCCATATGGACTCACAAGCCAATCAACTGGGCTTCATTCATCTTCCAGAGGATCAAGGAGCAGGTCGTGAAAGAAAATCTTTCACTGGAGCGCCATCAAAAGGTATCTTTCATACCAAGAAGTCTTTTGGACTCATTGTTAGCCATTTACTTGGTTTGCTAGGAGTTGATTTAAGGGAAAACTTAGCTGTGCACATAACAAAGTGACTGTTTGGAAAGACTGACGTTAATCATAAGAAAAGAAAATCAAGTCCATCTCCCAAGAAAGAAAAGAAAGTCAAGAAACCGAGAAAGCTGATTCTAGAGTCAGAGACTGTTGCATCAACTACTTCCCCATCTCCTAAAGAATCTCAGGGGGAATTCAATCAAAGTCATTAATCAGAACCAATGGGGGAGGCCCATGTGACTGAGAAGGTCACTGGATTGGCTTAGGACCAGTCTCATGAGGCTTAGGATCCCATTCCTGCCAAATCTGTTGAAGTTGTGGATGAGGAAGTTGGTGCAACTGAGGATGCACCAATCAATGTTTATGACACAATCAATATTGATGAGGAACTGGCAATGTTTAATTCCTGACTCTTATGGAAGTTCAGCAGATTTAGGACACAAGCAGAAATAATTAGTCAAATGCATGAAGAGGAAGATTGGGTAATGAAGATAATGGATTGCTATGAGATTTTTGAGTTGATGGATGCTGGGAAGCTGATTGCATTCTTCAAAATTGGAGCTCTTACCCACAAAAGACACAACATTAAGAAAGGAAAAAAGACCTATTGGAGATGAATCTCAACATGGTGATGATAATGATGATAATGATGGACATTATCATGGTGGTGATGGAACAACTGACCACGGATCATATCCTGCATTCACACATCAAGCACAAGAGGAGGAAGAGAAGGTTAAAGAGGAAATTCCTGAGATAAACGTTGAGTCTGACAAAGCTGTTGAAGCAAAGGAAATAAGAGACTGGGAAGATGAAGTGATTGCGAAAGAAAATGACCCAAAAGATAATGTTGACCTAGAAGCATCTAAAGGGAAAATTTTTGATGGTTTGAAAGAACCTGAAGTTGAAAAGCATGCTGATGAAAATGATGCTACTGTAGAGGAGGATGTCATAGAAGAAGAGAACCCTAAGGATGATGGCCCGAAGGAGGCATCTAGGGGTGAGAATGCAAATGAAAATGAGAATGAGGATGAACTTGATGATGAGATTGGATATGAAGGTGAAATTAGCAGTTTTGAAATAATTGACAGTGCTGATGATGCTGAAGCTATCAATGATGAGCCAAAAGGAACTCTTGTTGATGAAGTTGTTCAGGAAGTCTTGGCCAACACAGAAAAGGGTGATGAATTATAGTGTATGGATATGGTAGTGTACCAAGGGCCTGTTTCTGCTAAACCCTCTCATCCTGAACCTCACATTCATGATCACATTGAGCAAGCTGTTAAATATCTTTTGTCAACAATTGAAGAGCAAAGTTCAGGGATGAAGAGTGTGTTAAAGCATTTTGAGTTCCATCAGCCACAGGATCAGAAGGTGAAGGCTGACATGTATCCGCGGTTGCAAGATTTGGTTGATCAGATGGCTATTGTGATGAAGAATCTCCAAACAGCCACAGAGTCAATGAAGCTCATTGTACTTGCTATGAAGGCTAACATAGACTTTCTTTCAAAGAAGCTGATTGACGTCTCAAATGTGAATCTAAGTAACTGCAAACTCATTGAGACCAAGATGCATCTTTCTGAGGATCGTTTGATGGACAAGATAGATAAGAAGTGATCCAGTAAGCTTTTGTTCTTTGTTTCTTTCAATTTCAGGCACCATTTCATCGTCAAACAGAGACTCAATAAGGAGCAGGTGGCGCCGAATCTAAGCTCGAGATTTGGTGTCTGAATCAAAACGCTCGAGGAGTAGAGATTTAATGAGTCTCTGAGTCAAGAGTTTCGGGGAACAAAGTCTCGAGGAATCAGAGTTTAGGTATTATTGATTGTACTCTTAGAGATTCGGTTCTTGAAAATTTCAAGGCCAACCATCATTTCTCCTTAAAATTGATTAATCCAGATGAAATTAATCGAACTCCACATGAGTTCAAGTTGTTACTCCATATGAAACTGATGAGTTCAAGTCGCTGCTTGCCATAAACAATAGATAGCCAAAAAATTGATAGCCAACTCTGTTTATGATGTGTGTAAATTAGTTCTTTGACTTGAATTTCTTCGATCTTCCTCATAGGTAACTTAATTCAATCTTTTGAGCTTTGCAGAGACCGAAAATGGTAGAGACATCGGCTAAAGTGGGAAAGAGGAAGATGGCTCCGAAAGTATTTGAAAGGATATCAGACATGAGAAATGAATTATCTGAGAGTGTGTTAGAGGGAATGAAAGTTCTTTTTCCCTCAACTGATGAATTCTCATATCATTTGCCATCTTTGACAGAGAGTGCAATTAATTTGCAAACCGAGAATGCTATGACAATACATTATGATCATTTTGTGCATGGACTTCGATTTCCTATTCACCCATTTTTAGTGCAAATATTCAATGCTTACTCTGTGATTGCAGCCCAACTAGCAGTGAACTCGTTAGCCCTAGTGATAGGTTTTATGATAATGCTAGAAAAAGCTGGTGTGGAACCAAATTTATGTCTGTTCAATGGAGTGTTTTATTTAAGGGAACATAGTGAAGTAGACGGCTATTATGTTTTTGCCACCAATCCTGGGTATAGAGTATTAAAGTATAGACGAACAATCGTGAATTGGAAAAAAAGTTCATAATTGTGAAGTCCTCGAACGATTGGCCTATCCCCATTCAGTGCAAGAAACCAACTCCCCATGTTGTGTGTGATGAGCCTCTAACCTTAACAAAAAGGGACAAATCAGTTCTATCTCGGTTATTTACCAAGGGAAAAGGTGATCTCCCCTGGTACCACAAAGTGATCACTGCCGTGGCTCCAGAGAAGCATCGGATTGCTAAAATTCCTCATCCCCGTATGTGTTTCTTCTCTTTTACCCAACAACTTATTTAATGAATTTGATTCCCCCTTTTAGTTTAATTTAACCAAACAATTTGTTTTGCAAAGGAGGGGAGATGCTAGAGAAAGTCTTTAAGCTGTTGGGAAAAAGTGGGGGACGAGTGGCTGATGGATTTCAATGTTTGCTTGTGACTGGAAGATCAGATACACCGTCTGGTACGGATTTAGGAGAAGCAAAAGATGAAGATACTCAACTGTCTAGGTCAAACGGTGAAGTAGAAAGACAACTTGAGTTTGATGTATCTGGACCGTCTGATCCTTCTAGCTTTAACTTGGGTTTTTAATGAATGCTTATAGCTTACTTTGAATTTTTTTTTTCTTTTCAGAACAAACGCTTGAAGAGGAAATTCAAGAAGCTAGAAGCTGATAGAAATGAGTACCCCGAGGCTTCCACATCTGCTTTTAATCAAATGGCTGAAGAGTTATCAAATATCAAAGCAGACGTGGATATGCTCACCATAGAAAATGTCAACCTTGAGAAGTGGAACAGTGACTTATCCCAAAGAATTATGGCACTGACGTCTGATCGTAAAAACATGAGTAATGAATGTGATGATCTCAAACGGAAGCTAACAGATAAGGAGGAAGAAGTTGAACGTCTGAGGGCTGAGAAATGGGATATGAAGGTAACGAACAAGTTGTTAATATATAGAAATTCTCAGCTGAAGACGACCATAACTTCTCTTTTTCTTGATGTTAAAATGGAATTTTGTACAGGTGGAGAAAGATGAAGCTAATTTAAAAGCTCATCAACTTGAAGATGCATGAGTGGCAGAGATGACAAGGGCAGGCGCAGAATGGGCAAGGGCTGAAGTTCTTCAAAAGACTGTGGAAGGGATGGAAAACAGACGACGAATATTGGAAAACCTTTTACCTCAACAACTGGTGTTCTTAAAAAGTCAGGCCATCAGGGAGTACTTGGGTTCAGAGGATTTTGTAAAGATGTTTTCTCCCATAATGATTCACTGTATAGTGAATAGTTTTAAGATAGCATTGGACGAGTGCAAACGAACGTTGAAGAGAGATGGCAAGACTATCCAGTGTCTTAAAAATGTGAAGTTCAATCCAGACGTGGATTATAAGATTGAGCCCATCCCTTCTAGGTTAACTCTTTATCCTGTTGTGTGGAATATAGATGGTCCAAGTGATCCCCTTGAGTATGTGGAAAAATGGGGTCAAGAATTTCTACAAGGTTCGTCTGATCTTCTTAGGCCTGAAA
>JAOWBR010036641.1:0-25535 GCA_028571145.1 Dionaea muscipula
TTTTCTGCAGGTGAAGAACTGGGCGAAACACGCCCGTGTTCCCATGAACACGGCCGTGTTTCAGGCCCTTCGCGTTTTGGCTGGATGAAAAACACAACCATGTTCTTCCTTAACATGGGCGTGTTTTTATTCCAAAGTTTGCACAAGGAAGGCAATGTCGCACACGGCCTCATGGCGGGGGCGTTCCCAGGGGCACGGTCGTGCCTGGCTCTTTTTGCCTCCTTGTTTGTTTCACGTCGTTTTGTTTCCCGTCGAGTCTGTGATGCATCCTAGGTATTCTAGGGAGTTTATTGAGGCATTCTAAAGGATTGTTTTGCATGATTAGCGTGGTTAAATGATTTTAGTGAGTTTTTCCCCATGTGTTTGATTTTAGGAGAGGACGTGATTGTGTACAGTGTTCCGTGACTTAGTGATTTCGTACTTGTGGACTTTAGCCTCCATGTGAGGGGTGTACACGCTTCCTTCCTTTCTCTTCTCCTCCGTCCCGCCATGTTTCTCCTTGATGCCTCGCTTTATTGTTTATTTGACAGTTCATGCTCTGTGTTCGTCATTATGTTTCCACACTCGTATGCTTGACACATGTGTCATACTATGGTTTCTGTTATTTTTTTATTTATTGATTATACTCGCATGATTTCTGTTTCGCTTGTTTTAGCTTTATGATTTGAGTGTGGACCTAGTGAGGTATTTCTTGAACATGGAAAAATGAGAAGAGAATGGGAGTACATTCGATTTGAGGTTATGAGAGAAAGTCCGATGGATAAGACGTCCGGCCTTCCGGAGTGACCTCGACTGCTCCCGTTGTGTCACAACGTCCTTGAGGATTCCGATGATCACGGTTGACTCAGACGGTTGCCTCCGTGATTGTACATATTCTCGTTCTCCATACTGGTTTACGCGCCACGGAGGGCAGGGACCCCACGTATGTGTTTTTCTGATTTATGGCATGTGAGTTTTGTGTGGTGTACATATGAGATATGTGCCATGATTACTATTTTTGGAGATTTGTATGGTAACACTGGACGTACATGTGATTTCGGGAATCATGATATGAGTTGATTATTGAGACCTTTGATCTATTTCGATGTTATGATTCATTGATTTACCTTATATTGTTTTAGTTCGCATATCATTGACTCTTTGCTTCCATTGATTATATGATTGTATGCTCGTGACGGTCATGTTTCATTTATATTTCTAGAGCTATCCTATTTGTACTCAGACCGTCACCTCTTTTCCTGATCTCATTCCATGAGTAGCACTTGTAACAGTGGTGGATGGTCCCCTCCTATTTTCTCCCGATCCCCTCCGTGCTACGGATTAAGGTTGTCGGGATGTTACTTACGTTTGATCTAGACCATCCCCACAACCTCATGGAATCCTCTGAACTCTTCTTCTATATTTAGCATGAGTTTGATTTTTCTATTCTAACCCTGTGTACACCTGCAATTGAACATGTGATTGCAGGCAGTTAATTGGGCTCAACGGATGTGGAAGGAAGACGACGTGCCTCTTAGGATTTATTTGACATTAAAGTTGGTTTTAGTGTTTGAGATGCTTCACTTGATTGTGTGGTTTGAGATTATAGACTTCCGCAAATTTGTTTAATTATGAGAGTTTGGTCTTCATGATTGTGATGGAGAACTTTGAGTATTCATTGAGATAGTTTTGATTGTTCTACCCACATGATTTATTTTGACCATTGGTCCATTTGGAGACCCCTTTAGTTTTGCATGATTTTGTTCCATATGAGTTTAGATTCTTGATGATCATTTGATCTAGACCGTTGGTTTGGGTTTGGGTTTAGGCTCGTGCGGTCCGTGGTTGGAGTCCACGGGGCGTACACCGGTCCACCCGGGGTGGGGTATAACACGTCTTGTCGCTTTCCGGTTGTTTGTTTGTCATCTGGTTGTTTATTTTTCGTTGGTCGGTTGCATGTTAGTGTCATGTTTAGAGGTGCATTGTTTGCATATTAAATTTCTTTTCCCTGATTCGTGTCTGTATTTTTCAGGTATTGACCAAGATTTGAGGACAAACCCTTTTCAAGAGGAGAGGAATGACGTGAATCTGGTCGGCTCATTGATGATCGAGGACGGTCCAGCTCGAGTTCCTTTTGGTCCATGGTCGAGTGCTCGTACTTGGGTGATTGAATAGTTGGAGTTCGGGTTGGTTCTTGATTTTTGGTGGCTCGTTCATGTTCGAGGGAGTCCTAAGACGTAGGATGGGAACCCATTCGAGGCTGGATTCAAGTTGAAGACGATGGAGCTGGAAAGACAGCATGATATCCATGGCTAAAACAGATGAAGGACTGAGGCAACGACGGACATCCGTGCGGACGTCCGTGGGTCCTATATGGACAGACCCGACCCATGTGCGGGATTTTCATATATTTTTCAGATTTTATTTCTAGTTTCTTTATTTTCAGGATTTAGGCTATTTTATGAATTTGGCTTAGTAAGTTGCCTATATATAGGCTCGTAAAAACCCTCTTTGAAAAAACTTTGATGAATTTGATATTTAAGAGAGATTCGCTTTCTAGTTCCTTCGGGACTTCGATCAATCGAATGATTCCGAGCGATCACCATAACTTATCGTTCAAGTAGTCGCACTCGTTCGTGGTGTATATAATTCTACGGTTCACGTTATCAATTCGTCGTCAGGTCGAGGTCATTATACCAAGCTTCACGGCATTTGTTCATTGTTGGGTCGTGGATCCATTAGGCTTGAGTCGAAGATTTTCTTGGCATCATCGATTCCAGTTCGGATTTCGTCACGGGATGTCAGAGTTCAGCAGGATCATATCAATATTCTAGCACCAACATAATACAGGGGTCCCCGCCACACCGTGGCCCAAAAACCGGAATGGCGTCTGAGGATACAATTCACCACGTAGGCATCGTCCAGGTTGTTCGTGATCATCGGATTACCCAAGGACTTTGTGTCATGACGGGGCTTGAGCCCGCATCGCCAAAGTCACTCCGAAAAGGCCGAACGTACTATCCAGTGGACTTTCTCAATAATCCTCAAATATCTCATCCTCCTCTCAACATATAAAAGTTCAAGATACCAACTAAGTCCACACTCATATCACAAGGCAAGACAAGGCCAATAATACCAAGTATGCGAGTATAATAATAAAGTACCAGAAACCACAGCATGACAAACATTTCAAGCAGCATGAGTGTGGACAACAACAATAAGTCATAGAGCATGCACTGTGTATCAAATAATAAGGGAGGTGTCAAGGAGGCCGAATGTTAAACGAAGGATAAGAAAAGGAGAAAGTTGTGTACACCCCTCACCTGATGGTAAGCAAGGTCCACGCACGAACAATCTCTACTCACAAAGCCCCGTAAACAAACACGTCACCACCTAGTTAACAAACAAGAATCGTCTGAATGATCATGACTAAGACCAACACATGCCAAAGTCCTTGCTTAACCTTCCTCCTAGAATGTCCCCTTACCTCGAGGACGTCCTCCATTCAAGGTTGGTATGGGGATGTTCTGACCTCTTGCGTTTGTGCTTGGTCAGACAATTCTCTAATCACCGTTGCCTCAAAAGGTGTGCCAGGAGTGAATGGAGATGGTAGAGGTGGTACTGCATAAGGCATAGTAGCTCCAAGCGCCTGTTGCTGCTGCTGGCGCAATTAGAGGCCTAAATGATCCCCACCTAGGATTAAATGTGTTCGGATAAGCATTGGGTTAGGGGTTATGCCCGCGGGGATTGCTGAACCCTTGAGCAGCATTAACTTGATCTGTGGTAGGGTCAAGATAAGCTTGGGTCATCGCAGGTAATGTAGGGCTCTATTTGCTTAACTACGGGGGTGGTGAGCACATCTTTCTTGAGAAGCAACTCAACCCTCTCGGAGAATGCCGCTATCGTACATGTCAGGGTATCAGTAGCACTTAGTTTGTGCACACCCCATTGGCCTTCATTACTGTAACCCCCCGGCCCACCGCCTAGCCTGGGTCTGGGTACAAAACATACCACGACCTAATATGATGACTGGCTTCTCACACCCGTACTCGGATAGTACTTCCCAGGAGGTCACCCATCCTGGGACTAATTCAGTCTCAGCATGTTTAACTGCGGAGTTCTGATGACCTCTGTTCGACAAAAAGTTGTTAACCGGGTGGTGATATAGTCATCATATCATTTCTTATAAGCTTTAACTTTCGACCTAGGGTATTAGACTCTCCCGCACTTAAGCACTTGTCGTTAATGACAAGAACCATCAAACTCCTCCCAAGCGATGTGTGACTCTAGATATGACTCAAACCGTATCTCTGACGGAGTAGCACTTAGAGTTGCAGACACTTTCGGTTGGGGAATGTCTCTGATACCATTTGTAACCCCCAGCCCACCACCTAGCGACCTGATATGACGACTGGCTACTCACACCTGTACTTAGATAGTACTTCCCAGGAGGTCACCCATCTCAGGACTACTCCAGTCCGAGCACGCTTAACTGCGGAGTTCTGATGAACTCTACTCCACGAAAAGTGATTAACCAGGTGATGATATAGTCGTCATATCATTTCTTATAAGCTTTAACTTTCGACCTAGGGTATTACAATTAGGGTAGCAATAGGCTTATCTCTCCTCTCAAATGATGTTTGATATTGCTATGTGTTACACATTGTCCCAAAAGTTCCCACACCGCATCCTCATTCTTTGTCATGACAGACCCTCCATAAGAAGCGTCCATTATTTGGCGATGATTTAGTAAAAGGTCATAATAGATACTTTGCACTAGTTTCCACTTCGTGATATCGTGGTGAGGACATTTACGAATTAAATCACCAAACCTTTCCCACGCCTCATAGAGTTGTTCGGTATCGTGTTGGTGGAAGTTGGTGATCTCCCTTTGGTATTGAAGTTTCTTACCAACTGAAAAATACTTTTTCAGGAAGGCAGCACTCATTTCCTCCCAAGTCTTAAATGTTCGGGGTGGCAAGGTGCTAAGTCGGTGTTTAGCTAGGTCTTGCACTGAGAATGGGAAAAGAAGAAGTTTCATGGCCTCAGTTGAAAAGTTGGTAATTTTAATAATTTAGCTGATGGACACAAATTCAGCTAAATGTTGGTATGGGTCCTCCTGAGCTAAGCCATTTAATACTTGGAATGATTGTATGGTCCCTGACTTGATTTCGTACTAGGTAGCCGTTATTTCAGGTAACTCAATACATGACAGTATATCATAAGTATTGGGTATGAAATGTGCATATAATACAGGAGGTACCACCCCAGCTTCCCTGTTTCCCCCGTTTTGTTCCTCAGCCATTATTCTAGTTCTTGGGTTCTTCTTTTTTATCCTACGCCACACTAAGTTTTGATTGAGTTCAACCAGTTCTGGTCTAAGGGATCGGCGTCTAAGTATGCAAAGTGAAAACCGCACTAGCACAAAAATGACAACACAAAAACAACTAAAACAAGAAAAATAGGAAATAAAAAGACTCAAAGGAGGATAAAACTAGAAACAAAACAAAACCATTTCGAAGTTCTTTGCAAACTGTCCCTGGTAACGGCTCCAAAAACTTAGTCGCATCGTTAAATTACCTACTATCCAGAAGAAAGCGGATGAGTATGAGTGTCGATTCCACAGGGATGGTTGTAATCGCCTACGTCAAATTAGTCTTGATTCTAGATGAACGATAGTGAAGGTTGATTTCAATTAAACTAAAATAAGAAATAGTAATGCACGAAGAATGAAAGGATAGTTTGTCGCTGCCGAGCAGCGACTCGGCCAAAGATAGTAAGACAAAGTTGTGCTGAGTGGAGCTAGACACGGCCGTGTTAGGTCTAACACGATCGTGTTACGTTGAGTGAGACACTATCGTGTCTATATAGTCACGGTCGTGTCCTTTGTTATGCAGAAGTAGATAATGAACGGTCCTGATACCAGGATGTGTTCATGATATCAACGAATCTAACGATTAAGTCCAGATCAAGAGTAGAATTTAGGGCCTGATTTTGTTCTTTGCTAAAGATGAATTGATTGCTTGATTTAAAATGATAAAGGCGATGGCCTATGGCATAACGTATGTCAGGTCTAGCGTACATATGCTATCTCAGAGTTTCAACGCCTTTTTGAATGTAGTTACTTGTCACTAGTAACAATCAAACAAATGAAATCGATAATATGAAATCAATCCATAAAATAATATTCAGGTAAGTACAAGTTTAGATTAGATCAGAACCCTAGACAACTGGCTAGCCACTTGCATTCGTCATCTACACAATAAAAATACTCGGCCTAGCATGAATTTAATAAATACATGCCTAAAAAGTGATTCCAGATGAACGAATCTTATTGTCGCACCTGCCGTCGGTTCCTTGATTCTATTGGGTGTTGATGGAGGGATGTCATCGTCACTTTGTCGTGCTCCTCGGTCCGTCGACGCCCTTCAGTATCTTCAAGTGTGTATGCAGAGTTAAGGGCCGAAGGGGAGAGGGAGATCCGAGCGTCTGGGCACCGCAGCATTTGTAGAAGTCGAGAGCAGGCCTAGACACGGGAATGTCTGTATGGACACGGTCGTGTCAATAGACACGGTCATGTCACACCAGACATAGTCGTGTCCTTCATTAATTGCGCTGACTCTGCGTCGAATTGCAGTCTAAGCGCTACCAGCTAAACGGTTGAGGTCCAAACACTGTAAAACTGACGGAGCGCGTGACCAACGGTCCATCAAATCCCTATCTTCGTAGAGCACCTACAAAATAGCCAAATAAACAAACAAAATGCGTGACATAGGTTTACACATCATAAATAATAAAAAGCTATAAACCCATGTGCCTGGAACCTACAGAGATGTAATTTAGCAAAAATTAGGGATATGTAGAGTGCACTTTCGCACACTCATTAGTAGCCATCACTTCTAATATTGGAATAAGTTTTATAATTTGAGTTTGGACGAGAATATGGGAAAGAAAAAGCAAAACACATGCTTATTTCTCAATGATATAAACAAAGAATTCAGGTATTATGATTTTTTTAATAGGCATCATGTTTCATAGGTTTTGCAGGTAATTTTTGTATTTTTTACCCTCATCACCTGTGCTGATTACTTTGGGAAATATGTTGATTCCGTCTTATTGTTGTTAGGATGCTGATGGAGGTGTAAGGGAAGCTATTCTGACATCTTTAAAGGATGTCATAAAGCTTTGCTAAGGTTGAGGCTGAGGCTGGATTGCATTGCTTCTTAATGCCTTTTTCTTCTTTAACATGTTTCATTATAGCAGGTTTGGTGTTTTAATATAGTTGAGATAAGTCCTAACTAAAACTTGGTCATTTTTGTTGAGAATTATGACCTCCCTTTTTTGGGGAAGTGTTGATGTATGGCTGGACTACTTGGAGTTGAAATATAACAAATTGAAAAATCGTTATAGGTTTATGCTATCTTATGAAGCTTAAATTTTTTCTATACATCTAGTCAATTTTATAAGAGATGCTCTCTAGTAAATCATTATATGTTTTTTTTATCAGCAAAGAAAATTTTATTGTAATCAATTCAATTACAATAAAGCACTCATGCAGTCAGGTATAACCTAAAATTGACAACATCCCTACTATGCAGGCACCCCATCAATCTGGATATAATTTGCCAAACACAAATATGGAGAGGAAGAAATCTCCAGACAACAAGTGGTAATTAAAGGAGTAAAAAAACACCAGTACAATATACAGAAAGCACCAGTAGATTAAAATACTAAGGGATAGCGAAAAAACCTGAAGAAACATCCTTCTGCAATCCCAGCATCTTCTAAGCCAACTACATCAAAGAAACAAGATGTCACCTTTGTGGTTACCAAAAACAACGAATCGAATGGGCACACCCCAAGCTAAGCAACCATAAGCTCCCAATTCATTCCTTCTTTCCAGTTGCTTCATAATTCTCCTACATGCTCAAGTTATATCCAATATGCATCCTTGGTACCACATCATATCCGTCGCTGATCTAATACGTGATCCACTTTTTACCCTTGCCCATGTTACAACCCTCCAATTGATCGAATTTAATAACTTATTCAAGTCAATGCTCAAGCCCTCGAAGCGTACCATTTCTAGCCTTCCAAATCGACCATAAAACAACCGGTGTAATGCACTCCCACAATAACTTACTTGCTTTCCTAAAATTCTAACTGTAACTGAACCTGACACAACCCACTGCTTCTTCCACCGTTTCAACAATTTACACCAAATAGCCCAAACTATCGGACAATGTAAAAAGAGCACCATAACTCCTCATGATCATTGATCACACCCCAATCAAATAATCTTTTACCAATCTTCAGTATACCAATCCATTCCAAACAAGAACACACCTTTGCTTTAGGGATGGTCACCGAACCCCAAAGCCTTCCGAACTCTACATGAATCTCCCCAAGCCCTTCCACAAACTTTGAATACAGAGAACTTACATAAAACTTACCTGAGGTAGAAAGGGTCCAACCTATGTTATCCTTCCTTACTGCACATACAACAAGGGCTATTTCCAAACGCAACTGCAACCTTTCCATTTCCTCTATTTGCCTCGGTCACGATGGGCCCCGCATGGGTATAATCCACCCCTTACCTTCTCCTTCATTGTTAATAAACTGAATCACTATATAGGTTTATGTACATTATAGGTTGATGCACATTTTAATGACAAATTGCAAAATCATTATAGGCAAATTATGCTATTATAGTTTGCAACTGCAATCCATTCCATAGTGTTTTTGCCAACAACAACATTACTATCTACTGAGTTACTTCCGTAGAACTTTGAAACACATTTGTTTACACCAAGACGATGGGGACGCTCGGGCTAGGACGTAAGGGATCGTGGGCCAAGTCCGTTTTGCGCATTTTTCGTATGGGATGAGCTGCTATGCCCTCAACCAGGGCGCGGTCGCCATGGACGTGGTCCCCAAGCATGACCCCACGATGGGTTCGTGGCAAGTAAAGAAGGGCCACATCCTTGGTATGTTGTTGCAGAGGTTATTTGAGGCGGTTGAGGTGTTGACTCCGAGTATGGGCGTAGGACGGGCGAAGTGCTTAAATCCTCTTGATATAGTTGAGCCACGAAGAGGAAGAGGTCTATCCATGTTCTGATCGTGGGTAGTTTTATAACTGGTAAAGTAACTGTCCTTGGATGAGTATAAATATGTGTAATCTCAGCTTTGTATGGCACACGAACAATCAAATCAATCCAATTTCTATCTTTCAGTATTTCTCTTAGCTATTAGGGATTAGTGTAGAAATCAGTATTATTTCCAACTGAACCCATTTCAGTTACCCGGTATAGAGCGGACTCCTCCTCAGGAACCAGATTCCGACGATCGCAGGAACGCCACTAGCCAAGAATCTTTGGTAACAATAACAATTTGGCATACCCGGTAGGACTCATCAATATGGTGGATACCCGACGGACTCCTAAACATACTGAGGCCAACACTGGTCTCATCCCTGACATTGCCGGCACCGGCAGCAACATTCCAATGGTCGATCCTCCGCCGCCCAATCCGACAGCAGCAACATCAAAGTGCGGCGACAACGTCCTCAGACCGGAGGTACTCCCTCCTCCTCCTCCAGAAACACTTCCGCCACCTCCAACGCCGGTGACAATAGAAGGATTGCGCGTCATCATCGCCGACGTAATGGGCGCCATGCGCGAAGAGGTAACAGCCCAAACTCAAGTAATAATGCAAAATTTAACTCGTATGCATACGAATCAATACGATAATCTGCCTAGGCAATTCACTAAATAACTTAGATAATTAATTGAGTAAAACAATCATATACGTGTTGAGTCAGGCAATAACGGCCCGGCCCATCAATATTTGGAACAAACCACTTTGTCATGTGAGCCCGTAACGAACTCAATTCCCTTGCCTTCATGGAATACCGTACCTAGGGCGGACCAATAAACCACGTTCGCCCCTCTCTTGGGGACAAATTCCGGTCAGCCGGAAGGATTAAATCCTCCTCGCTTTAAACCCTCTCGTCCTCAACCACGAGTATTCGAGATTGGCCAGTCGAGTAACTTGGCTAACCCTGCTGCGACCGCGGCCCGGGCCGGACTTACTATTGAACGTGAACTCAGCACGTATGGATTCTCCCACGCTGGGAATAATCCATGTGGCACTCCTTTTCTGCCCGAACCGCGCATAGAACCCCAACCACTTACTAACCAACAAACTAAGGGGTACAACCCAACAGGCCGAACCGATCATACTGGGGGGTACGAATCACATGGCCAATATGAACAACAGCCCGAGGGCTTCGCCCCATTAGGTCATCGACCGGGGGGGTACAATAATATAGGAAGGGATGAACCTAACCAACTTAATCGCCAGCCCGTAGCACCTCCATTGCTGGCACCGCAGCAGGACGATCTCAGGGACCAAATTTTAGAGATCGTCCAGGAACTAGGACAAGGCGTACGGCCCATTACCAGGCCGACCTATAGGAAACCCTACCCAGACTGGGTTGACCAAGCATTTCCGTTCCGCAGGGGATTTAAAATGCCAGATTTCACTCTGTTTACTGGCATGGGCGACGTCTCCACCATAGAACATATGGGGCGTTTCACGATACAGGCCAGAGAGGTGAATGATTTTCAGAAATTGTGATTCTTTGGGAGCTCGCTCTCGGGGGTAGCTTTTTCTTGGTTCATCAACTTGCCGGCCAACTCGATCCAAACCTGGCTCCAAATGGAGCAACTCTTTCACGCCCAATTTTGTCGGGACGAATCGGAAGTAACATTGGCAGACTTAGCCAATTTGAAACAGCTGCCCGGGGAGAAGGCCGAGACGTTTTTACAACGTTTTAAAACGGCCCGGAGCAAATGCTTTGTACCGTTACCTGAGAAGCAATTCGTGTGCCTCGCGCAAGGATGCCTTAATTTTGATTTAAAGCGTAAATTTCAAGATAGGGAGTTTCCTGATTTGTTTCAATTAACAGCCAATGTTGCTAGGTATGAACGTCTCTTACGGGACGAGAATGAAATGCGGAATGCAAGCAAGGGGACGTACTATCGTGACCCGAACTATGAGTTAAATGAGATAGAGGTAGAATATCAGGCCGATATATCTTTGGCTCTGTTAAAGGCTGGACGACCTTATTCATGTAAGGCCGATATATATTTGACCAACTGTATGTTGACAAACAAATTAAACTTGGAGAAAAGCATAAAATACCTTCGCCCAAAGCTATGGCGGGGAAAAGGTATTGTAAATGGCACAATGCATGGACGCATTCTGCCAATAACTGCTTAACATTGAGGAATGTCTTGCAGGATGCCATTGATTCGAGACGTCTTACCTTTGACAGTGGTAGGATGAAGGTGGACGAGGATTCGTTCCCCAAGGTCGCCAACGTAATGTTGGTGGTCCTAACCCTATTGGCTGAAGCAACTCCGGATGATCAACGTCCTGTTGGGCATCTGCCCACCCTTCAAGGAAACAAGGAAGTACGGCCTCCGACAATGGACGAGCACCATCCTGAGGACTATCCTTACACGTCGGATCCAATGATGGAACGGTTATGCATTTGCTGTCAAAGAGATATTGTCGTGGTGCGGCGATACCATGAGGAGCGGGCAAAGAGGACCGGGGATCCATTTCGGGTGGCTCCAGTGGCTTCTCTCAGGGTCCCACCAGCGAGGCCATCGGGAGCAAGAATTTTTCAGCTGAGGTTTGGCCGCGCAGAGGAATGAAGTTCTCATGAGCCAAGGGCCGGGATGGAGGAACGTTCCCTTCGCGGAAATGACCCACACTCAAAAAAGGAGGACACAAAGGAAATACGGCCAGCGTATGCGGGCCGCTCAGAGGCGCGAGAAACAGGAATAAGTCATTGCAACCGTTGTCGAAGATTATAAAATCAATACTATAGAGGCACGTGAGGTGTCTACAGCTGATACGTCCTCCATTAACCAGGGGCATGACCTTGAGAGAAGTTCGGCCCGATCTAAGTCCAAACGGTGGGCTGATCAAGACTCGGACGAGGAGCGTCCGAAGCTCATTCAGTTTGGTACTTTACCTCCGATAACCATTAACAATTACTTGTTGCCCGGGGAATACAAGAATCCGGACGAATTTGCTGCGTCCTCTCCAGATGAGCAGGAGAACGAGGATGAAGAGCAGGATTTTGGAGAAGAGGGCGAGGGAGCGTCCTTATTATTTGAGCTTGAAATAGAACCACAATTGTTGTGCGGCCAAGTCTCTGCGACCGAGGAAGAAAGGGGTGAAGTGTTTGAAACAGGCAAAAAACTATACACTAAGAGGGTCAAGATGATGACCTCATCGACGTGGAAGAGGAAATAGATTGTTCAGTGGAAGCAAAAAAGCGAGGGATCTCGTTCCAGAGATTCCTCCGTGAATTATATGAAAGTGGGAATCCGCCCATCGGGCCATTGGGTGAGCCAGGTTTTAGCAATTATGATTTGTTGGTAGTCTACTGTAAGCCGAAGATAAAGCGGCGAGTACCTCGTTCTCAAGTGGTACCAGCTCCCCCTCCTGCAGTAGAGCCTGGTGTCGTCCCTACCGGTTGGGGCGAGGAGTTTGAACCGGACAAGCCATGGAGTCTACGGCCTATGACTTGGAGCTTCGGGGATGTTCAAGCCATCGAGGTCAAAGCAAGAAAACCGGAGGTTGGGATCAATGTTACAAAGCAGGTAGTATTCCATCGCCCATCTGATACAATGAAGAAACACTTACGGCCTTTATACTTAAAGGCCGAGATCGAAGGCATTCCCGTTAACCGTGTCCTGGTCAACAACGGGGCCACAATCAATACCATCCCATACCAAATGTTGAAGAAATTCTCTAAGAATGAGGCCGATTTGATGCCATCATCGGTCGTACAGACCTACTTTAGCGGGGAGGTGGCCCAATCTAAAGGGATGATCGCCCTCGATATTACTGTGGGTAACGTAACCCGAACTACGTTGCTCTTTGTCATGAGCACTTCGACCAGTTATAACGTCCTACTAGGTTGGGATTGGATCCACGGGGTAGGGTGCATTCCCTCCTCCCTTCACCAATATATTGTCCAGTAGGACAAGATTGGAAATCCTAAATTAGTTCAGGCCGACAGCCGGCCTTTTACGACCGAGACTGATGCGGTCGAATATGACATGTGCGAACAGGCCCTAGGACCGATCCGATTCGTCCACAAGGACGATGAAATGATTGTTACATCCCACGCGGATGATGTTACTCCAGAGTTGCTTAATGCGCTCTTTGACATAGGAAGGCCAAGTCTGGTGGCCATGAATGATTCTGAACTTGGCCGACAACACGGTGCTCCCCCGGATGGAGCGTAAAGTGCGCTCTGTCAAAGACAAGGCCGCAGTAATGGCTTTGCGTGAACGGCTACAGGAGTATTGTGGCCGTGGTAGTGATCTAGCAAGAGATGTTCGGACGCACAGTGTTGTGCGTGCCTTGAAGGCTAAGTTGTTGGCCTATAATACTGAATTGATGGCGCGGCAGAAAGCGTATGGGTGATGATCAGAACTTGGGGGGGTGCAGAAGCTGCGGACGTGGAGCGATACGGAATCGCCCAGGCTGATGATCATTTGGAGGAAGTAGACATTGGTGGAACCAGTGGAACGTGTCGTCCAACTTTTATCAGCCAGCTTTTAGCTCCTGAGGTACGGGCTGCGTTTATTTCCTTACTTATTACTTTTATAGATTGATTTGCGTGGGAGTATGAGGAAATTCCTATGTTAGATAGGACGATTGTAGAGCATAGGCTGCCTACTAAAGAGGGGAGTCGTCCTTTAAGCAACCGCCCAGACGTTTCGCCCCAGATGTAGTTCCAGCTATTAAAAAGAAAATAGAACGTTTACTTAAAGCCAAGCTTATTAGGACGACTAGGAATGTAGAGTGGTTATCCAATATTGTTCCAGTACGGAAAAAGAATAGAAAATTAAGAATTTGCATAGACTTTCGAAACTTAAACTTAGCAACTCCTAAGGACGAATATCCTATGCCCACGGTGGATTCTTTGGTGGATTCAACGGCCGACCATAGTATATATTCTTTTATGAATGGTTACTCAGGGTATAATCAAATTTATATTGCTGAATCAGACGTCCATAAGACGGCCTTCAGGTGTTTTGGGGCCCTTGGTTGTTATGAATGGGTAGTTATGCCATTCGGCCTAAAAAAATGTTGGGGCCACATACGAGAGGGCGATGAATTTTATATTTCATGATATGATTGGAGATTTTGTAGAAGTCTATGTGGACGATATTGTTGCTGAAGGGCCAAGTGTGGAGAGTCACTTTTCTCATTTAAAATCTTTGTTCGAACGTATGATAAAGTATGGTTTAAAGCTTAACCCCCTCAAATGTACCTTTGGCGTTAGGGCGGGGAATTTCATGGGGCTTCTCATTCACCAACATGGAATCGAGATCGCCCCAAGCAAGGCTTCAGCCATTCTAAAGGCAGGGCCGCCCAGGACGAAGAAAGAACTACAGCGCTTTCTAGGGCAAGTTAATTTTTTAAGGCGTTTTATTTCCAATTGTGCAGGACGAATGATAGCGTTCGCACCTCTTTTGAAGATCAAAGATGAAGACGAGTTCATCTGGACAAAGGAACATCAAGATGTGTTTGATGCTTTAAAGATGTACTTAGCGTCCCCACCTGTGATGGCTCCACCAACTTCGGGCCAACCCTTTAAGTTGTACACAGCGGCCGAGGAGCGGTCCATAGGCGCCATGCTGGCGCAGGAAGATAAAGAAGGCAAAGATATGGCGGTATATTATCTAAGTAGGACGCTCACTACGTTAGAGTGTAATTATCCGCCTGTGGAAAAATTATGTTTGTCCCTGTACTTTGCCTGTATAAAGCTCAGGGTGTATTTACATCCTGAAGTAGTGTATTTGGTTTCCAAGATTAATATAATAAAATTTCTTTACTCTCGTCCCATTATTCATCGGCGCGTAGGTTTTTGGACGTTAGTATTGCATGAGTTTGACCTTCGATATTTGCCCCAGAAATCGGTAAAGGGGCAGGTGTTGGCCGAGTTTTTGGCCAGTCATCCTTCTTTGGACGCGGCTCAAGAGGTGGATCTTGAAGTCCACACCCTAACTCTTAAGCCTTGGGTCGTATACTTTGACGGCTCAAGGACGGCTACGAGGGCCGGGGTAGGAATATTACTCATTTCACCCTTGGGGGGTGTATTCTATTATTACTTCTCCTTGGACGGGTCTTTTATCAACAATCAGGCCGAGTATGAAGCTTTGATCATCGGTCTTGAACTTCTCATAGATATGGGGGTACGTTTTGTTCATATCGAAGGGGATTCTTAGTTGGTTATTGATCAAGTTAGTGGGGAGTTTCGATGTCAGAACGAATTTATGGTGGGTTTGAACGACATCGTTCAAAAGCTGTTGCGTGCGTTTGGTCATGTAGATATCTCCTTCGTTCCTCACTTTCGGAACACTCTAGCAAACAACCTCGCTCAAGTTGCCTTAGGATTTACGGACGAAATAATTCTTAACAATTGGTCGTAACATGGCATGGATCAATGAAGTCCGCGTTAGAACGGTCCGCCCTGTACGACGTCCTTGTTTTAGATAAACAAGACGCGAGTGACTGACGGACGGTTATAAAGAAAACGCTAAACGATCTAGGCCGAATGTCTGATCCTAAACATAGATTGCAGGCTCTAAACTTTGTTTCAATAAAGGGAGAGTTGTTTAAGAAACGGCCTGACGGTGTCCTTCTTCGTTGTGTGTCAAAAGCTGAAGCTAAGGTAATAATGGCTGAGGTGCACGGGGATATATGTGGAGCCCATCTGGCCGGAGTAGCTATGCGTTGGTTAATAATGAGAAGTAGATACTACTAGTCTACCATGGGTGAAGATTGTGTTCAGTATGCTAGAGGATGTTTAGCGTGTCAACGTCACGGGCCGATTCAATACGCCCCGGTCCAAGACTTGGCCCCTATAATTAAGCCTTGGCCATTCCGGGGGTGGGCTACTAATTTGATAGGTAAGATCCATCTCCCCTCGTCCAAGAGGCATACTTTTATAATCGTTGCTATGGATTTTTTCACTAAATGGGTCGAGGCTTTTCCTTTGAGAGAGATTACTCAGGAACAAGTGATCCGGTTCATAACGGAGCATATCATCTATAAGTTTGGGGTCCCATAAACCATTATGGTGGATAATGGCTCGTCCTTAAATGGAGAGCGGGTAAAAGATATGTTGGACGAATTCGGCGTTAAGTTAGTTAACTCTACACCGTATTATGCTCAGTCCAATGGACAGGCCGAATCGTCTAATAAAATGATCAAGGGCGTTTTACGGAAGATGGTGGATCGGAATCCAAGGCATGGCGCGATGTGTTTCCCAGAGCGCTATGGGCGTTACGTACTAGCCCACGGGCCACAACTAGGGTCTCACCATTTCAATTAGTGTATGGTATTGAGGCGGTGGTTCCTACAGAAGTGATTGTGGAGTCCGTCCGCATTATGTTCCAGGACAAGTTAAGTCCTGATGAATATGCTGAAGCGATGACTCAGTCTTTGCACTCTTTGGACGAACTACGCGTCGAGGTTTTGAACCGTATAAAGGTTCAAAAAGCGAGAATGGCAGGATGTTATAACAAGAGGGTCGTGACTAAGTTGTTCGTCCAAGGTGAGTAGGTTTGGAAAGTACATTTGCCCTTGGATGCCCACAATCCGGTATACGGGAAGTGGTCACCAAATTGGGAGGGATCATTTGTGGTAGATTCGATCCTCCCCAATGGGGCGTACCATTTGAGTGACTTGGAAGGTCACTTACACTATAGGGCGATCAATGGCCGATACTTAAAAAATACGTCCCATTCATATGGGACGCTGAGAAGCCCAGATCGACCCTTAAGTGCAAGTTGGACGATGTCTCGTCCAACTTTTAGAGTGGAATTGCGTCTAAGTATCATTGGACGACACATATAGGTAAACAAAGTAGAAATAGCAAGTAAAAATAATGTATGAGAATGTAGCGCGAATATTACACATTCAACTTTGGGAGTTTAAAAATTCCTCAGTCTGAAGCTTGATCCTCTCCCATTCCGCCTCTAGACGGGCGTCCTCCGCGCCCAACCTCTCCTCTTCAGCCATGCAGTCAACTTGGACGGCCTCGCTATAGTCCCTGACTATGGCCTCCAATTTGTCCGCACTGGCGGCCAAAGCCTTTGTCTTGGCCGCAGCCCGCGCTTTGTGGTCGGCCAGATCGTGCTGGAGCTTTGTTATTTGCTCCTCTAGAGAGCTCACATGTGATTCTTCTACAGTTAGCTCCATCACGATCTCCTCAATCTGCTTCTGCGTTTCTTCAGTGTCCTCCTTTAAATTCATTTGGCGTGTCAGAGCGGCCTTGTTTGATCTGCGCTTAGAGTTGAGGATCCGAAGTTCAGCAATTAGAAGATGGGTCTCTCGAACGTATTGCGGAACTTGGGCCCTGGCCGAGATTGGAATGTTGAGCGCGCCCTGGACTCTCTCTGCTAAGGTGTTGGCAGTGTTGAGTCTCGTCTGCCCCAAAGGTGATAAGGCCTCAGTACGGCCGAGATCGAGAAACGCCCTGAGTTGATGGGCCGCCTTTAGAAGATCGGTCGTCCCTATAGACTCTGTGGGTGCTGCATGTTGCGTGAGGGGGGCGGGCTGAGCAGCAATGGCCGTGAGAGCACCGAGGAGGAGTTGAATGCGCTCCTTGAGAGTTTCAGGCTGTTATACAATCAAGTTAGATATAGGTCATAAAAGGAAAGTATTACTTAAGACGTTTTAGAAACATACCTGGGCTGAAGAAGAGGCAGAAGTTTGAGACGTATCCGCCCCAGCTGTAGGTGTAGTGCTTAGAGGGGGAGAGATTGGCCGCAGCTCTGGTAGGGTGCCCATAGCAGGGTCTTCAGCACGGGCAGGAGGAGGTATGCTCGTCTCCCTCGTATCTGTTGGAGGAGGAGGTGGTGTTGAAGGGGGCGGTTGAAGTTGAAGAGGTGGACAATCATCATCTCGAGCAGCAGTAGCAACGACCTCAATAATGTCGCTATCTTCCTCCTCTTCCTGGAGCATATCCTCTACGGTGGGAGGATTCCCCACGCCCAACGTCACGGATTCACCCCCCTGCATTATGATCATGAGCGTTGAGAATAATATGGTAAGATGATAAGAAAAGAGAGAGTGCTGATAAGATGATTCATACCGCCCCCATGTCCTCTTCGGCCGCGGAACCTCCCTCTTGGACTTGGGCTGATTCAGCCAGGAACGGCCTCGCCCAAGCCAGTACTTTGTGGGGTTGGTCACGAGGAGGAGTCCGTAAATCTCGGGCAAGTTGGATACCAAAGGAGGTGGTGGAAGTTGACATCTTTTTGGGCTATAGGATACAATAAAAAAGTGTTTGCCCGTTTGGCAGAGGAGGGACTTTTCTTGACTGGACTCTCCCTCTCCAACACGTTTGCTCCGCCCGGGCTTCGTCCGCAATCCCGCACATATTGGCCGCGTCTAATCGGCACAGTGGACTACGGAAATGAGACGTTCAATCTTTACGGTCCAATAGGACTGGAAGAGATCGTCCGTCCCGCAATTAATATGTGGGACGAAGGGGGCCTCAAAGAATCTCCCGATGAGTGTGTCTCGGTTGGACAATAGGTCCCCCGTCTCTGCGGCGTTGAGAAGGCCGAAGCACGCCTTCCCAAAGGAATGAGCGAAGAATAAGCGAAGAGGACGGGCTTGAGTGAGGCGGAGTTGGCGTGCGGCATAATTGGCCGAATAAGTCTCGGCCCCGGCCTGGGCGTTTGACCCCAGGATTAGGTCAAAAGGAAGCTCTTGGCTGGCCAAGAAGTGCGTCCATATAGGGGGCGTTGGATCGAAGAGGGAGTTGGAATTCTCTAAAGCAGGAAAGGGGAAGAACGATGTCAGCGGCTCCGTAGACTTTAGGTACTCCCATGTCTCGCCCTTGGAGGTAGTGACGGGCAAGAGCGCGGCCATCCTCGAGCCGGAAAATGAGAGCGTGGGAGACTCGGGCGGCGTGCCAAAAAAGGGGAAGTAAGCCCGTAGCCAAAGCTGCGCAATCAACAGCGGCCTAGAGCCCGTGGGCTCTTCTCCCTGTCTCAGCTGCTCCGCCATGAAAGATAAGCCGCGGTACAAAGCGGCCAGGACGAAGGACGCAAAATTAAGTTTACGCCCCATGGCCAAGTCCGTGGACAACTTTAGATAGCTGGACACCGGTTTTCCGCTGCCCGGGAAGAGAACATACCTACATAAGAAAAAGTGGACAAAAGCAATATGTTCTTCTTCCTCCACCACGGGCCCTGTCTTCTTATGTGCGGCCATAAAGGTATTATAGGATTAGAAGGTTTGGGACTCGAAAATGGGGGTCTCATGCTCATATTCCAGAATGGCCGAGACTGTCTCATCCGAAGGATAGAGGCCGGTCAGGGAAGCAATGTCCCTGAGAGTGATGGTCATGGGGGCTCTGGGGAAGGCAAAGATGTTGGCATGAGATGACCAAAACAGTATGGCCAATGGAAAGTGAGTAGAATCAAAAGAGGGGACCCTTGTACAAAGAGTGATGAGGTCCAAGATGCCTGCTTCTTTCGCCCTAGTCTTAAAAGTGGGGTCATAAAGTATCCTCATAGCCCAACCAGAAAAATTCTTGTCCATGTGAGGTCAGTTGCGTGGCGATATTAGGTTGAGGATGGCATCAATGGAGATGGAGGAGTCTGATAGGGTGGTAGGGAGGAAAACGGAGATATGAGAATATTGAATCTCGGCCGCCCTAATTAGGTCTATGAAGGCTAGACCATGACAGGTGTCGCCGGTAGGGGAAGGTGATGATGCCATCGGAGGCAATGGTCGTGGAGTTAAGTGCATCTAGGTAATAAAAAAACGTCGCCATTGATGGGGAAGCTTCGAGGTCGCCGAGGTTCTTTTTTGGCTTTGGATTTCCGGATTGCCGCAACTTTTTCCAGAAAGCGTAAAAGGGGAACTGATGATGATTGTGGAAATATATAGCCAAGGATCGAGAGCGGGCACCTAGGGCTGATGTTAGCTCTTTGTCAATACCATCATTATTTTTCTCCTCGAAGAAAGCGCGGTCGACGTTTGCCCTGACCGATGTCCCATCAATGGTCTTGTTTGTCCCTTCGCGTCCGATTTTGGGGCTAAGTGCGGTGTATCAATGACTATTAATACGCTGCATTGGGGGGTAATGTTAACACCAGGACGTTAAGGGCGCTCGGGTTAGGATGTAGGGTAGGACGAGGCTAGGTCTGGCTTTGGACTCTAGGCCCGTCCTGATGACCACATAATGAATGGGACGTACGCCTAGATTGTCACGATCTCATTTAGGGCATAAAGAGCGAAGCGAGGCCGTTCTTGGACGTGGTTCCGAGGCATGATCCCACGACGTACACGTGGTCGGAGAGGTGGGGCCACGTACTTGGTAGTTATATGAGGCGGTTGAGGTGTTGACTCCGAGTATGGGCGTAGGGCGGGCAAAGTACTGAGACTTTCTTGTAGTGGTCGAGCCACGAATAGGAGGAAGTTTACCCACGTTCTGATCGTGGGTCGTTTTATAACTGGCAATGTAACCGTCCTTAGGTCAGTATAAATATGTGTAATCCCAGCTTTGTATGGCACATGAACAATCAAATCAATCCAATATCTATCTTTCAATATCTCTCTTAGCTATTAGTGATTAGTGTAGAAATTAGTATTATCACCAACCGAACCCATTTCGGTTACCCGGTATAGAGCAGACTCCTCCTCCGGAACCCGATTCCGGCGATCGCAAGAATGCTACTCCAAGTGTCTTTGGTAACGATAATAATTTGGCACACCTGATGGGACTCATCAATATGGTGGATACCCGAAGGACTCCCAGGCACACTGAGACCAGCACTGGTCTCATCCCTGACACTACCGGTGGCGGCAGTAGCATTCCGGTGGTCGATCCTCCACCGCCCTCCCCGATAGCAGCAACATCACAAGGCGACGGTCATGCCCTCAGACCAGAGGTACTCCCTCCTCCTCCAGAAACACTTCCACCGCCACCGACGCCAGTGACAATGGAGGGACTGCGCGTCATCATCGCTGACGTAATGGGAGCCATGCGCGAAGAGGTAACAGCCCAAACTCAAGTAATAATGAAAAATGTGACTAGTATGCATGCGAACCAATATGATAATTTGTCTAGACAATTTACTGAACAATTTAGAAAATTAATTGTGTAAAATAATCGTATATGTACTGAGTCAGGAAATAACGGCCTAGCCCGTCAATATTTAGAACAAACCCCTTTGTCATACGAGCTCGTAACGAACTCAATTCCCCTGCCTTCATGGAATACTGTACCTAGGATGGACCAACGAACCACGTTTGCCCCCCTCTGGGGGACGAATTCCAGCCAGCCTGGAGGACTAAATCCTCCTCGCTTTGAACCCTCTCGTCCTCAACCACGAGGATTCGAGATTAGCCAATCTAGTAATTCGGCTAACCCTGCTGCGACCCCAGCTCGGGCCGGACTTACTATTAGAGAGCGTGAACCCAGTACGTATGGATTCTCCCACGCTGGGAATAATCCACGTGGCACTCCCTTTTTGCCCGAACCGCGCATGGAACTCCCACCACATACTGATAAACAGACTGGGGGGTACAACTCAATGGGCCGAACCGATCATACTGGGGGGTACGAATCACATGGCCAACGGGAACAACAGCCCGATGGCTATGCCCCTTTAGGCCCTCGGCCGGGGGGGAGGGTACAACAATTTAGGACGAGATGAGCCTAACCCACTTAATTGTTAGCTCGTGGCGCCCCTACCGCTAATACCGCAGCCGGACGATCTTCGGGAGCAAATTTTAGAGATCGTCCAGGAACTAGGACAAGGCATATGGCCCATTACCAGGCCGACCTACAGAAAACACTACCTAGACTGGATCGACCAAGCCTTTCCATTCCCCGAGGGGTTTTAGATGCCAGAGTTCACTCTGTTTACCAGAACGGGGGACGTCTCCACTATATAACATGTGGGGCGTTTCACGATACAGGCCAGAGAGGTGAATGATTTCCAAAAATTACGACTCTTTGGGAGCTCGCTCTCAGGGGTGGCTTTTTCTTGGTTCATTAACTTACCGACCAACTCGGTCCAAACCTGGCTCTAAATGGAGCAGCTCTTCCACGCCTAATTTTATCGGGACAAATCGGAGGTAACATTGGCGAACTTAGCCAATTTGAAACAGTTGCTCGGGGAGAAGGCCGAGACGTTTTTACAATGTTTTAGAACGGCCCGGAGCAAATGCTTCGTTCCATTACCAGAGAAGGAATTCGTACGCCTCGCGCAAGGATGCCTTAATTTTAATTTAAAACGTAAATTTCATGATAGGGAGTTCTCTGACTTATTTCAATTAACGGCCAACGTAGCTAGGTACGAACGTCTCTTAAGGGATGAAAATGAAATACGAAACGCAAGCAAGGGGACGTATTATCGTGACCCGAACTACGTGTTAAATGAGATAGAGGTAGAATATCAGGCCGATATCTATTTCGCTGAATTAAAGGCTGGACGACCTTGTTCATGTAAGGCTCTAGTGAAACCTCGGACCGTTGAAGGAGAGGCCTAAAAGGAACATAAGCCGAGGGCGTTCTCCTTTAATGTAACGAAAGTAAATGAAATATTTGATCAACTGTATTCTGACAAACAAATCAAACTTAGAGAAAAGCATAAAATACCTTCGCCCAAAACTATGGCGGGGAAACAGTATTGTAAATGGCACAATGCATGGACGCATTCTACCAATAACTGCCTAATCTTTAGAAATGTCTTGCAGGATGCCATTGATTCAGGGCCTCTTACCTTTGACAGTGGTAGGATGAAGGTGGACGAGGATCCGTTCCCCAAGGTCGCCAACGTGAACATGATGGTACTGACCTTATTGGCTGAAGCGACTTCGGACGATCAACGTCCTGTTGGGCAGCTGCCCGCCGTTTAAAGGGCCAAGGAAGTACAGCCTCCAACAATGGACGAGCACCATCCCGAGGGCAGTCCTTATACGTCGGACCCAATGATGGAACGGTTGTGCGTTTGTTGCCAAAGGGATATCGCCGTGGTGCGGCGATTCCATGAAGAGAGGGCAAAAAGGACCGGGGATCCTTTTGGGGAGGCCTCAGAGGCATCTTTCAGGGTCCCACCAACGGGGCCTTTGGGCGCAAGAACTTTTCGACCGAGATTTATCCGCGCAAAGGAATGGACTTCATATGAACCAAGGGGACGGAAGAGCGTTTCTTTCGCCCAAATGACCCGCACTCAACAAAGGCGGGCACAAATGAAATACGGCCAGCGTATGCGGGCTGCTTAGAGGGGCGAGAAACAGGAATAAGCCACGGCTGCAATTGCGGTCGAAGATTATGAGGTTAATATTATAGATGCACGTGTGGCTTCTACCGTTGACACATCCACCACTGACCAAAGGGACGACCTTGAGAGAAGTTCGGCCCGATCTAAGTTTGAGCGGTGGGCTGATCAAGATTCGAACGAAGAGCGTCCGAAGCTAATTTAGTTTGGTACATTGCCTCCGATAACCATTAACAACTACTTGTTGGTCGGGGAATACAATAGTCCGAACGAAATTGGTACGTCCCCTCTAGAACCTGAGCCGGAGAATGAGGATGAAGAGCAGGATGTCGAGGAAGAGGGCGAAGAATCGTCCTTGTTGTTTGATCTTGAGATGGAACCAAAGTTGTTGTGCGGCCAAGTAGCTGTGGCCGGGGAAGATGAGGATGAAGTGGCTGAAACGGGCAAGCAAGTTGTACACCAAGAAGGTCAGGACAATGACCTTACTGACATAGAGGAAGAAATAGATCGCTCAGTGGAAGCAAAGAAGCGGGGGATCTCGTTCCAAAGATTCCTCCGTGAATTATATGAAAATGGGAATCCGTCCGTCGGGCCATTGGGAGAGCCAGGATTTTGCAATTATGATTTCTTGGTGGTCTACAGTAAGCCGAAGGTAAAGTGGCGAGTACCTCGTTCTTAAGTGGTGCCAGCTCCCCCTCCTGCAGTAGAGCCAGATGTCGTCCCTACTGGTTGGGGCGAGGAATTCAAACCAGATGAGTCGTGGAGTTTACGGCCTATGACTTGGAGCTTCGGGGATGTTCAGGCCGTGGAAGTCAAAACGCGTAGACCGGAAGTTGGGATCAATGCTACGAAGCAGGTATTCTTCCATCGCCCATCCGATATGATAAAGAAACACTTACGACCTTTATATCTAAAGGCCGAGATTGAAGGCGTGACCGTCAACCGTGTCCTGGTCGACAACGGGGCCATAATTAATACCATCCCGTACCGTATGCTGAAGAAATTCGATAAGAATGAGGCCGATTTGATGCAGTTGTCAGTTGTACTGACTGGCTTTAGCGGAGAGGTGACCCAGTCTAAGGGGATGATCGCCCTCGATATTACTGTGGGTAGCGTAACCCGAACTACGTTGCTCTTTATCATGAGCACCTCAACCAGCTACAACGTCCTCCTAGGACGAGATTGAATCCACGGGGTGGGATGCATTCCATCCTCGCTTCACCAATGCATCGTCCAGTGGGACGAGAATGGCAACCCTAAAATTGTTCAGGCCGATAGCCGGCCTTTTACGACCGAGACTAACGCGGTCGAATATGACATGTACGAACAGGCTCTCAGGTCGATCCGATTCGTCCAAAAGGACGATGAAATGATTGTTACGTCCCAGGTGGACGATGTTACTCCAGAGTTGCTTAATGCGCTCTATTAATTCAGGGAGGCAAAGTTTGGTGGCCTTGAATGATGCTGAACATGGCCGACAACACAGCGCTCCTCAGGATGGAGCGTAAAGAACGTTCTAATAAAGACATGGCCGCAGTGACGGCTTTACGGGAACGACTACAGGAGTATTATGGCTGTGATAGTGACCTGGCACGAGACGTTCAGACGCACAGTGTTGTGTGTGCCTTGAAGACCAAGTTGATGGCCTATAATACTGAACTGAGGGCGTGGCAGGAAGCGTATGCCGCGGATGTGCTGCTTGAGAAGACAAGCAGAGCTTGGGGGGGGTGCAGAAGCCGCGGACGTGGAGCGGTACGGAATCGCCCAGGCTGATGATCCCTTGGTGGAAGTAGACATTGGTGGAACCAGTGGAACACATCGTCCAACTTTTATTAGCCAGCTTTTGGCTCCTGAGGTACGGGCTGCGTTTATTTTCTTACTTAGTACTTTTAAAGATTGCTTTGCGTGGGAGTATGAAGAAATGTCTGGGTTAGATAGGACGATAGTAGAGCATAGATTGCCTACTAAAGAGGGGATTCGTCCTTTCAAACAACCGCCTAGACATTTTGCTCCAGATGTAGTCCTAACTATTAAAAAGGAAATAGAACGTTTGCTTAAGGCCAAATTTATTAGGACGACTAGATATGTAGAGTGGTTATCCAACATTGTTCCAGTACGGAAGAAGAATGAAAAATTACGAATTTGCATAGACTTTAGAAACTTGAACTTAGCAACTCCTAAGGACGAATATCCTATGCCTACCGTAGA